>CM071925.1:69151084-69361086 GCA_016081115.2 Rehmannia glutinosa | reverse complement strand
GTTGTGCTTCGGTTCAGTTACGTATTTGCTCATAAATAAGCAGGCCTTTATCTATAAATCATTCTTTGTCTATCTTTTATTCTTTGTGTGACTTCTTCTTCGTCCTCTTGCCCATACTCTTTGCTCCCAGCATGATAAGAGAAATGAAGCATGAGCATGAAAAGAAATGAACTTAACTTAATGCATAAGCACTCATCTCAACATTAAAAAAATCAGTTAAATCTCCCAAGCCAAACTACACCAATAACTATATACATATACTATAAATATACGGGGGCGGGTCCAGGGGCGCCGGGCGACTCATTACCCACTCCGGACCCGGTCGGGTTTAAAAAGATAAACTTCGTTACTCGTCCGAACCCTACGAATGGGTTTTTAACGGGTTTAGGCGGGGCATGTTCATTGTCGGTCCGGTTTTAACCATCTACATTGCTATCCGGCTATCCCTACTTAGGAAGCATTTTAATCGACTTTTACATTTTTAAAAAGAGAGTGAGGAAAGTGACACCAAGTTAAAGACTTAAAGGCAATTTTGGCACTATTAGGCTGTGTTTCTCCATTTTAGCTAATTATTATTATTATTATTGAATACTACATTTAGGGTTTGTTGTTTGCTGATGTGCATTATTTTTCTATTTTAGTAATATTTATTTCCCCTATTTTTGCTGCATGATAAAAAATAAATATACAATTATGAGTTTGTTGTTGACACTTGATACACTATTTAGAATTTGATTTGGAGGAGATATATAAATTCTCTGAAATTTGAATTGTAAGAATAGATTTAGTGAATATTGTTGTGTTTGAATTTAATTACCAAATTTGCTTTTAAATATTATAACAAATAAAAATAGAAACACTAGCGTTTAATTTAGGTTTCGATTGTACTTATGTCAAAATACATTTTGGATTTTCTCTTTCGATTTTGTTTTAACTATTTATCAATTTATTGTACTTTATTAATACACACAACGTATACATATATAATTCACAACAGTCAAATATTTAATTAAGAAGATAACTTTATAACATTCAGGTGAACTATTAACTTATATCTATATATGTATATAATAAGAGACTATTCTTAGAATATTAACTCTTTACTTTTCCCGCCCATTTTTTAGTTTCTAAATATAATAATATTTTTATTTTTCGGATTAACTAATAAAATGAGATTTTATTATCTTTGGTGATCAAATTTCTTTAAATAAATTACTTTTTAAAGTTATATAAAAGATAGAGTTATATAAGCTTTCCAAATCTGTGTGTGTCTTGCATTAATTATTATATTTGTTTGTTTTTTATTTTAAACTTTAATAATTTTTCCATTTTTGACGTATAATATATCAATTAATCATCTTTTTACATGCTTCAGTTTGACACCTATGTTGCATATATAAAATAAAAAAATAAACATAATAAATAAAATAAAATATATGATACATTTACTCATTATTTTATAATGGGCTTTAAAAGTTATGCATTTGAGCTACTGGACATCAATTTGTACATTCATATATATTTGACTATCTATAATACATGTATAGTTTATATTTGAGCTTATCTCATTTCTTCATAATTATATAGAATTGTATTTATGTTGATTATGTTGATTAAATTCAATCAAAAATATTATTTTAATTGAAGAAATATCTTAAATTATGTATCCAAATATTAAATATTATATATATATCCATACATATCATTATAATTATATATATTCATGTAAAAGAAATAAATTTTTTATTTAATATAAAATTATATTCATAATAATGTATATAGAAAATTGCTTCTTATTTATTAACATACTTTTCATGTTAATAGATTTTTTTAATATTTATCAGTGTATTTTGATATTCAACTTTTAAAGTTGTACACTTTGACTATTAAATATGAAGTTGTTTGTTTAATATTTTTTTTGATATATGTACATATATAAAATATAATAGTTTTATTTTTGAAATGTTTCAATTTCTCCTAAAATTATGTTGCTAAATATGAAACAAGATTTTTGTTTAATTCATTTAATAATTATAATAATTGTTTAACATTTTAAACCGAAAAAAATGTTGGAACTTGAAATGACTTTATTTGTTGTTGTATTGAAAATATAATACATTAATATTTAGCATTAGGAAATTGTATTTTTTCAAATTGTTTACTTTCTTATAGACACATGTTCGATAAATAGATACAATTCATATTCACAAAATTTATTATCAACCAAATTATTGTCCTAAAGAAGATTTTTAATATAATAATTTATTTGTATATTATTTAAATGTATGATTTATAATCATTAATTAAATTTCTATTTTAATTATTTATTGAAATTAAAATTACAATCACTAAACAATATTTTTGTACAAATACGATTCGTGCATCGCCCGTCTGAAAAATACCAAATGAGAACTCGAATAGAACATAATAAATAGAAAATTCAAATAGTGCAATACAAATCTCCACAATTAAATTTCAAAAAAAATTAAAAGTTGACTTAATAACATGAATAAAAAAATACATGGTAAAATTGGCAAAAATGAAAAATATCTCCAAAAATAAATATAATAATAACAATAATGTTGTCAAAACTATGTTTTGTTGACTACAATTTTCTTTAATTATTGTACTTAGTTCTCCTATTATCTTATATACACGTGTTAACTTTTTCATTTTATTTTACTGATGAGGCTTTTGCAAAAGCTTTTGTCACCAATTTACACATACAAACTACTTTGAAATAAATTTTTCATCCGAATTTACTACTATAACCTGGAAAAATGTGCACCAATATTCACACTTATTAAAATTCTAGACATGACTAAAATGAAATAGGCGATGTAAGTGCGCCCTATGCGGTGTTAGTCAGTGGCTACGATAATCTAGAGGGGATTGAATAGATTATCCGATTTTACCGCCGTCATTTTTCGAATCAACAAGTAAATGACAAGAATGTAAATGCGAAAATTAAATAACACTCGTTGATTTAAGAGGTTGAACCGCACTGTGGCTAATCTCTACCACCCCAGAGTATCTCAGGGATGGATTTGAAAAAAGAAAAAGATTTTATTAATTACCACAATTAATACAACACCTTGAGGATCTACAATCCTCTTTACAACACCTTCAGGAAATTACTGCAATCTTCTTTTTCACCACCTTTGAAGAGTATCACACTCTTGGACACCTATCACCTAGATCGCCCAGTGTATTCTTACCATTAAGAATACTTCAGAATGTCTTGTGTTGAATGATGGACAAAATTCAAGATTACAACTCAAAACCAATACAAAGATTGAGCGCAAGTGTATTCAAGAATCAAAAAGACTAGACCTCAAAGATGTGCAAGTGAAAATCACCCACTTAGGCTATTGCAGCAAGAATGTAAAAATCAAAGCTTGAACAATTTGCGATTTCTTGTTGTGTGTTTCTTGTATGTGTTGTATCTTGTGTCTTCAATTCATCCTCTATTTATAGGAAGTCTTCACCACATAGGCTCCCAACATAGACTCTATCTTGGCTTTTTGCAAAAGAAGATCACAAGATGTAGAAATATTGTACAAAAATCAAAGTAAATCTTCTTTTTGAAAAATTTGAAACAATACATAACTTTCTTTGTCACAAAATAGCATAGAGGCGGCGGTTGCCCTGTTGAAGATTTCGGCCAGTTTGAAAAAATTAGTGCGATCGTCGTACAAGTCGTCGGAAATTAAAGGTTGACGAAGTGCGGCCCAGAGTCGCCAAGGGCGTGCGATCGGCCTCTACCTAATCCGGTCCCCTCTCCTGCTTTTTTCCACGAGAATTTGTTTCTATTTAAATTCTGTTTCATTTTTCAACTCTTGGTCTTTGGTCGACCTCTTGTCGTGCGACAGTCGACCTCAATTTGAAATGTTGTCCGATTTTTATCAAAAATAAACTTCAAGAAATACTCCAAAAATTAGTAAAAATATTTTAAATCACTTGGGAGTATTTGGACAACATTTATAAATATTGTTTTGGTGTAAAAAACCAATTTAAACATAATCATCAAAATCTTGATAAAAACATTTATCTAACATGCGAGTTCTATGAAAAATCACTTTTGAAGATGGAACACAAATACACAACCTTGAATGTATTATTTATAATTATGAAGTATGATACTTTTTTTTTTTGACTTCACCAATGAAAAATATTAAATAATATTTATGTTTATTGTTTGATGCTATATCAAAATTATTATAATACATGAGATATAATTAGTAGAATTATTAGAAAATGCTTGTGCTTCACAAAGACAAAACGGAGGCTTACAATGTACACACGCGCGTCGTGACTGTCCAGTAAAACTATTAGTATATATATAATAAAGATTGAACGGGCCACATGTTTAGGCTTTAGCAACTCAAATGTCAAACACAGTTATGGCAATCAAACAGTAAGGGGGAAATGAATATCCTTTCTGAGCCCTGACAATCAAGTTTAACTTTTAAGTAATAAAATTGATATTCTGGAATTATAAAATTTTGGTACGAATTTCATCAGTTTGTGGATTTTTGTTATTTTCATAGTAATTTTTAACTGATTAACAAATTGTTGAATTTTGTACGTACGTAGTTACTGATCATTGCTACTTATTAATATGTAATTATGATTAATTATTAATCGTTGATAATCGTAATGTAACATGATACAATTTTTCTTTTTTAAATACATATCCTCCTGGGCGAGAGATGTGATGGAAATCGAAACCCAAACATCTAATCTGCACTTGATAGTAGAGCTGGCAATGGCCCGACCCGAGCCCGTTGGAATTTTGCGAAATTTCGAGTTGGATCGGGCCGCCTGATTTTGGTCGGGCCACGAAATTCTTGGCCGTCCGGCCATGCATCACTCCATGTAGAAAAAATTGGGTCGGCCGAAAAAGTCGGCTAGCCCATCCATCGGACCTGGTCCAAGTAGGCTTGACTTTTTAAGCCTAAAAATTGCCAGCCAATTGGCCAAACCTCGCTCAAACCTTGTTGGCCGCCCGCTGACCGGTTGGATTTTGCAACCTCTACTAGATAGTCACAACCACTCAACCATAAAAAAGACAATTTCATATTTAGAGAGCCCTATTGACCAGCATTACAAGACTTAATATTGTGAGAAATTGCCGCACTTGCACCATTTTCGGAAAAATACTCACCGCATATCTTTATTCATGTGGTGTTTTACATATTATTTGTATATTCTTGATTGCTAAGATTTCGGGTAAAAAGTTGATCATTTAATGGGAGGATATTGTTTTTTTTTGAAATTTTATTAGATGAAAGCATATTGAAATAATCATAAAACAACAACGTGAAACACCGAAAAAATTACCGGAGCGTAAAAATATAAAAAAAAAAGTGAGAGCGTAAAAAGTCAAGAAAAATAGGCCAGGAGCATAAACATATATCTTTTTTTTTTCTGGAATTTGGGACGATTGTGTCCATATCCCCATTATTATACCATAATCACTATAGGTATATTCTGAAGGCCCGAAAGGAACTAAAGATATTTAGCCAGACCTACTTGGCCATACTCGTCTGATATTTCATGTGCATTTTTTTATTTTTTATGGGTTGTGTCAAGCCTAAAAATAGTGATCCGATAAAATTTGACCTGTTTAGCCCAACCAAAATTTTATTTTTGCTTGACGAGCCAATATGTTAATCGCCCATTTGTCTCTAATAATCACATCCGGAAGTCCAAAATATCTAATGGGTGCAAAGTTGAAAATCCTCAACAAGAGAGTAGTCCAAAATTTTCAGTTAAATTTGTTGTTTTTTTGAAAACAAATTTAATTATTTTAAAATGATTATAAAAACATAAAACTCCAAAAAATCTTAGCCATTCATCACACGAAAAACGATCCATATGATTGAACGATTGAGATCATAGAATCATGATGAGGCTCCGACCACCCAAATTCTCTCTCCATAGTCACATGTGAAAGTTGAAACACCAACAGCCAGAGTGGGAACTGAAGCTACAACCAAACCAAAAACTGTTAAAAAAAGAAGTGGAACTAAAACGACGACGGCCCATGAGTCATGTCGTCCTCGTCCCCTTCTTCTGTATTCCTCTCTTTCCGTAACGCCATAATTCCCATTCTACCCCTGTCCACCCTACTTCACGAGTTAAATAGAAAGAAACAAGCGTCGGCAACCTTTCTTGGATTTTTCCCAAACTCACAAATTTTCATTTTCAAAAACTTCACTTTTTTGGTTTTTCTTTTTTTTTCTTTTAAATTTTAAAGCTACAAAAAATATTTACCACTTACTGCTATGATAAAGACCAAAAGGGATACAAAGGATAAACAGAGAAATTGTGAGCTCACAGTGTTCATAATTTCAAAAACCTCATGATTGAAGAACATTGCATAATCACATCTTGAAGTGCGTTCTTGGAGAGTTTTTGTTTCGTGTTGTGTTAATGGATATGAAGGTGAAAGTGTTTTCTGTGTTCATTTTTCTTTTCATGGCGCCGTTGTATGGAGCTGCGGCCAGGCTGAGCATGGCACGCCGGAATCTTGAAGTTAAGCGACACTTAAGCCGTCTTAACAAGCCTTCTCTCAAGTCCATCAAGGTATTTTATATGTTAATTTGTGTGTGATTGTGTGTAAACAGTATTTATCATAGACGTGTATGAGAAAAAGCCTGACAGAGTATCTGCTGCTTTTTTTTGTGCAAAAAAGTAGAGCCCAGATGGTGATATCATAGATTGTGTCCATATTTCTCACCAACCAGCTTTTGATCATCCTTTACTTCAAAATCATACAGTTCAGGTGACAATGTCTTTTTTTTTTCAGCCTATCAATCTTTTTCCATATTAATGTTTTTGTTTACATGCTTTCTCTTGATGGTGAGTGTGATTTTTAATTTTTGCAGATGAGGCCTAGTTATCATCCAGAAGGGCTATTCAGTCAGAGCAAAAAAATGAGCAAGAATGAAATTGGGCCTAAGCCAATAACTCAATTGTGGCACATGAATGGGAGATGCCCAGAGGGAACAATTCCCGTAAGAAGAACTAGAAAACAGGATTTGTTTAGAGCAAGCTCTATCAAGAAATATGGGAGAAAAATCAAAAAGCATAGCTAGACCAACATCTGCTGCTCCTGAGCCTGACCTTATTAGCCAAAATGGCCATCAGGTAATTTTTTAAAATTAAATATTTTTCTTGTGAAATTTGAATTCATCTTTTGTGAAATCCTATCTTGAAAAGTGGAATAGTATGTAATGTGAAAAAGGGCAAAAAAAAGAGGAAGCTTTTTTTCTGCTATAGTTGCTTTCTTGCTAGACTGACTTGTTTGTTTAAACTATTTTCAAGTTGTTTAAGTGATTTTTGTTCTTTTTCTTTTGGGGGCGTTTTGTAATTTTGGAGTTCTTTAGCATGCCATAGCCTATGTTGAAGGAGATGAGTATTATGGAGCAAAGGCAACCATAAATGTATGGGATCCTAAAATCCAACAGCCAAATGAATTCAGCTTGTCCCAGCTTTGGATTCTTGGAGGTTCTTTTGCCTCAGATCTCAACAGCATTGAGGCAGGCTGGCAGGTCATTTTTTTAACTCACATTTGTTGATTTTCACATGCATTTTCATGGGTTAATTACAAAAACTTCACCTAATGTTCAGCTTAAGTACAAAAAATCTAGTTATCATTCAAAATTAATATCCCCTTAAACATTTGCTTCTATTTTACAAATTGCATCCTCAATAGGGGATATTTGTTAAGCAAATACAAAATTCAAAGGGTGTTTGTAATTTTAAAGGATAATTGGAAATTTTATAATTAGGCAAAATCTCAGGGTACTTTTGCAATTAACCCTTTTTCTTTTCTCTCCTCATATTTCTGTGACAATCTTTTTCAACCAACTTTTCTTGCCTATGATAATTTTGTGGGGTGAAAACAGGTTAGCCCAGATTTATATGGAGATAACAACACAAGACTCTTCACATACTGGACTGTAAGTCATCAAAAATAATGATCAATTTGTCCATTTTTGGTCATGTACAGCTAACATATATCTGAAAATGGTCTCATCATATCTGTTTGAAATTTTGAAAATTTAAATTGACAGAGTGATGCTTATCAAGCCACGGGTTGCTACAACTTGCTGTGCTCAGGCTTTATTCAAATCAACAATGATATAGCAATGGGGGCCAGCATATTCCCCATTTCTGGCTATAGCAGTTCCCAATATGACATCAGCATACTTGTCTGGAAGGTAATTTTGCTACTAAAAAAACATTTGCACTGCCCCCACTTTAAATTATAGAAAATGTGCAATCTGATAGCTGTTAGTGAATAAAATATATGTGAACAGACAAATTTTAGTTTCTCAAATCTTGGATACATTATACTATCATGGGAATCTCTGACAATTCTCTGTTTTGTTTTCTAACATGTAATTCATCACATTCAGGCTGGCACGCATTTTAAAATTTAAGTGCTTTTTCTTAGGTAAAAGAATAGTGTGAACAAAAATCCAAGAGTACCGATTAACTTTTTTACCCATTTGTCATGAGAGTTAACAAATAGTCTTAAGATTCAATCTAATTACAAAAAATACAGCTATCTTTCAAATTTTTTGTTTCTATTTAATATACAAGCACAAACCTCACTCAAGGAATGATTGTAATAATTTGTAATTTGAAAGATAACTGGATTTTTTTTAATTAAGCCAAACTTCAGAGGTAGTTGTATTTAATCGTTTTTTTTTTTTTAGATTTGAGTAACCAAATTCTCCACTATACCAAAAAAAATAACAAAAAAAGTAAACTACAAAAACTACCTTAAGGTTTAGCCTAATTACAAAAAAAACCAGTTATGTTTCAAAATTACAAATACCCCCTGTTGAGGTTGTAATTGTAAAATAGAAACAAATAGCACTGAGGTATTTGTACTTTTAAAAGATAATTGAGTTCTTTTGTAATTAGATATTTGTACTTTTAAAAGATAATTGAGTTCTTTTGTAATTAGACTAATCCGGTATATTTGAAATTAACTCTTAAAAAAAGAAAAACTCTGGTTTATGTTCTTGAGTAACATTTGGATAATCTTGGTAGGACCCAAAGAGGGAAACTGGTGGATGCAATTTGGGAATGACAATGTACTAGGCTACTGGCCAGGATTTTTATTTTCCTACTTATCAGACACTGCTTCAATGGTTCAATGGGGAGGAGAAGTTGTGAACTCAGAGTCAGATGGGGAGCATACAACCACACAAATGGGGAGTGGCCATTTTCCTGAAGAGGGATTTGGTAAGGCAAGTTATGTGAGGAATATTCAGGTTGTGGATGACTCAAACAACTTGAGGGCTCCTAAAGACATTGGCATTTTTACTGAGCAGTCCAGTTGCTATGATGTTCAGCTTGGCAAGAATGGTGAATGGGGCAATTATTTCTACTATGGAGGGCCTGGGAGAAACCCTAATTGCCCATGATCAAGTTATGTGGAAAAAAGATATATAGATATAGTTTCATGCCAAAAAAAAAAAAAAAAAAAAAAAACTCAGTTTGGCAAATGGGATTTTTGTGTGTTGGTTTTCCTTCTTGTAAAACCGTCTTTTAGGATTTGTGTGTGTGTCTTTCTCACCAAGAATAAACTTCTTTGTAGAGCAGGTTGGTGGTAGTGTAAACATGCATGTGAATCATTAGTGCATTTTGGATGGATGTAGTGCAGATAAGGTAGATAAGTGAGTGGGAGTGGTGAAGTTTCTTAAACAAAAGAAACTTGCACCTTTTTTTTCTCTGATTCTTTTTCTATTTCTTTTTATTTTTTGGTATTTTGCCCTTTTTTTCTCTTTGTTTTTTTATGTAAAATTGTTTGTCAAATTGGAAGGATTGATTATCAAGGAATGAGATTGTGATGTGATCATAGGTAAGTCTCTTTCAGAGGCTTGGAACTGCATGTACTTCTTCCAAGTTTGAATTTTTATGAAGGGTAATTTTTAATTTTAGTCCTGTAGAGTTGGCAATAATAATAGTTCTCCAAAACACACAATTTGGAAAAAGGTGCAGTGAATTTTATTTTTATATAGTCTCAGTTTAAGTCTTTTAGTCTGCCGGAAACTCTGTTAGTTAAATACGGGACGAGAAAAATTCGTTATTTAGTACGTATGAGTATATTATGAATATTTTTTGAAAGTTACGACGAAATAATCGGCAAAAAATACGGAAATATTTAATATACGGATCCGTGAGGCGTATGGATTTAAAGACGAATATAAAATAATTGTTCGGAGTAATAATACGACTTATTTTTACTGATATATTTACATGGATTGTAATTCATACTTATATTTAGATTATATTAAAATTAATTTTAGGTACTTTATTAATTTACTTTAAATTATAACACAAATAAAAACAATTATTTAATAATAGTTAGTTAATTTTTAAGTGAATTGTATTTATAATTAGATTATATAAAACTTAATATATAGTTCTATATTATATTAAATTATAGCTTAACATATATCCAAGATAATTATTTAACAATAATTACTATAATTATTTATTATTAATATTCTTATTTATTATTTTATAATATTGAAATTATACTTATAAATGTTTTGTAATGATTTTTGATTTATTTAAATATTATAAAAATATTAACATGAAGTTTTAATCGCCAAGTATTATACGGATAACTATACTACGAGTATTAAACGTTTTATTTAAAAAGTACGGAGTATTTAACGCCACTTCTGTACGGGAAACGAAAGTATTTTTCAATTATTCGTATGTACGGATGCTACGGGTATGATACGCGTATTAACAAGCAGTAGGAAATTGAACATTTACTACATATTCGGCCAAACCCACTAATATAAAAACTAATTTTACTTATCTACACATCCTCTAAGTGAATTTTATGCTTTCTGAATTTTTGTCCCAATCAACATGTCAACTCACTAAGAGGATACTCAAATTAGCAAAATGAGTATTCACATTAGTGAATTTGTAAATTGTGATTTTTGCAAGACTATTATTGTCAATCTGTTATAGTTACGACCCGTCGACCACAAATGCAATTAAGTCTTTTAGAAAAGTTCTCCCAAATGTTCGGAAAAGCGGCATGGGACCCTTTCAAATTTGATTAAATCCACTTTTCTCGTAACATTTGACTTTTTTTTTTTAATCTCAAAACGACAAGAGATTTTCATATTACCAACATATAGAAGTACAAAGAAATTACAATTTTAAGCTTCACACGAGACCAATATGTCATCGAATGAAAACAAAAGCACCAACCTCAAAGGAAGGCCAATCGGTGAAACAAAATCAAGACAAGAAAACCAAAAACAAGACACTAACAAAAAGTGTCATTACTAAGCACAACTATGATGCATACAATTACAGGGAGACAAAAATATTTACACCCCAAAGGGAACAAAACACCTATAACTCTAAGCATCACCATCATATGATCAACTAGGCCAAAAAACAGAAAAAAAAAAAAAAAAAAAACACACCAACAAACCAAGAGCACGATCCACTAGTCTACAACACCCTAGATCAAATCACAAACCCCCAATTGGATGCAAAAAATTGGCACTGGAATGAACCCTACCAAAGCAAAATGAACACCCATCATCCAAACACAAAAATCGAAAAAAAAAGAACCGGAAGAAAGCAGAATATCATCCCAAAGCCTTCGAATACTCTCTCCATTCTAACAAGTTTGTGTCAATAACATTCTTCTCGGGCCTCCAAATTTGCTAAAAAGTCCAAGGTTCATTGTCTTCCACACCCACCAAAGTAAGTAGATGGTGAGCTCTACCACGCCAACCAACTCTTCCTTCCAATGCATAGAACAAATCTCACACCACCCGATCGAAGAAAGATTGAACTCTATCTTTAAAAGTCGATCCATTTAATCGGGAACAACTTCCAAATCAAGACCGCTTCTTACCACACTAAAAAAAAAGATGTTCAATTGTTTCTCCTCCATACCACAAACTTGGCATATAATATCCAAGTTCAACCCTTCATCATAACATTAGATTCATAGAGGTACGATCCTTGATAGCATTTCCAAAAAAAAAAATTTAATTTTCCTTTGGATTTTCAACCTTCAAATTCCTTCCCACACCTTCAACTTTTTAACTCTACTCCCACCACTCTCAAAGAAAAATCCAAGAAGAAAAGTTTCTCTTTAATAAGCAATTGATAAAGCGGAATTGTGTAAGCTCCTTTCTTCTCAAAATGCCAACTAAATTTATCTCCTTGCTCCAATTTTTTAAGAGGCATTTGAAGAATAAACTCGATCACATCCCCTCTAAACAATTTTGCCCCCACCAGGTTGTCATTCCAGGAGTCACCCTCTTCATTAAAAAGTTCACAAACTTTAGAAACATTATGATCATTTGCCTCGGGAGATCTAGGCAAAAGCCGAAAAAAACCAGGCACCCATGGAGACTTCCAAATTTTAGCGATTTGACCATTTTCAATTTCCATCCACGAGACCCTGAATGAGAGTTGGGCTAGCTTCCATCGAACATTTCCACATCCAAGCTCCACGAGAAATAGAGCAATGCAACAAGTTTTCATTTGGGAAATATTTAGCTCTCAACACTTGTGACATGAACAAATCGAGGCTTATTAAGAAGTCTCCATATGTTTGGCAAGTAATGCAAGATTAAACAATCTAAGATCATGAACACCAAGTTCCCCTCTTGCTTTGGTATTGTAATCTTCTCCCAAGCTCTCCATAGATTTTGTGTTGCCTATTTTCGAATCTCCCCACCAAAAATTTGCGATCACACAGCTCATACCTTACAAATACTAACATGAAGTTTAAAACATGACATCACAAAAAACGAGGAGAGCACCAATCACGGCTTTAATAAGCACATCTTTACCAAATGAGGATAAAACTCTTTTTTTTTTTTTTTTTGCGAATCCGAACATAATTAAAATTTCTTTTTTGTTCTCCTAATTCCCGGAGGTAGTCCTAAATATCTACATGATTTTTGTTTTGGATGTTACTTGAGTACATAATGTATCTCGTTTAACACAATCGGGGTGTTAAAACTAAAAACACAGATGATTTATCAAAATTGACAAGTGCTTAGAAATACTATTATACTTATCCAAAATATCATTGAGAATAATAACTTGAGACACACGAGCTTCACAAAAAAGGATGGAATCATTAGCAAAAAAAGGTGAGAAATGAGAGGACCACGATGACAAATTTTCACCCGTAATGTTTGACTCCACATTCATTTTAATCAAATTGGAAAAAACTTGGACACAATGAAGAACAAGTAAAGAGACATTGTATCTTCTTGCCTTAATCCTCTAGATGGGATAATATATCCGCAAGACTTTCCATTAAGATTAAAAGAAAATGATTAGAAGGAGATACACTTCATTATCCAAGACACAAAAATGAATGGAAATCCATTTTCCTCATTGTTCGCTAACACGTTCCCACTCAACCGATCATAGGCTTTTGCCATATCAAGCTTAATCGCCATATAACCTTTTTTTTTCCGGACCTATGCCTATTCGGGTAATGAATACACTCATGCACAATGACAACATTATCAAACAAGACAAATTCATGAGCAATAATTTTCAAAATGACTTTACACACCACATTACAAAGATTTATTGGCACGAAATGAGACATTGAAGTGGGATTCTTAATTTTGGAACGAGTGATTAGAGCTTGATTCATGCTTTTTAACATTCTACAGTTGAAAAAAATTTGACACTCGCAAAACACGCATCTTTTTGAATGAGTTTCCAAAAAAATTGAAATGAAAAAGAACTCATACCATCTGGGCCTGGTGCTTTATGAGGATTGAGATCAAATAGAGTCATTTTGATTTGAGAATCTTCAACGGCCTTATGAGTTCTTTGGTTGAGCTCTCCGAGAGATAGAATGAGGGATTCCCACGAGAGAATGTTAGGATCACTTTGCCCTCTGTCACCGTGGGATTAGAATAGAAACTTGAGACTTTTTTCTCAATTTCTGTATCATTATCACACTTTGTTTCATCATTTCTAATCAACTGAGAGATAGCATTAGCCATTCTTCTTTGAGTTGTAACTGCATGAAAGAACTTAGTATTCATATCCCATTCCTTTAACCACTCCACTCTAGATTTCTGTTTCCAAAAAAAATTCCTCTCTCTTATAAGCATCATGAAGCTCAATTTTTAGTCCATTCCAAATTCCCCAATCTCTGTTACCAACCTCATCTCTTAGCATATCCATGGAGTTCTTAATGGAGGTAATCTGCGTAGCGGTTGACTTTTTGAATCATTCTACTTAAGAAGCTCCACTCTACATTTCTGATTTTTTCCTGGAGCTGGAAAATAGGAGTTCCAATCATATTTTTACCCTATGCTTGACCCACAATGTCTTCACACCCTTCATTCTCAACCCATCTACGGTCAAATTGGAATCTTTTTTTCACTTTTTCCCCCAGGTCAGCTATTAAGTTGGAATTTTAACAACAAAATAGGTATCGTAAGACTTAAGTAGGTATCGTAAGACTTAAATATTGTATTGTTTTTAAGTAGATTGAGTCCAGATTATTGTTGAAATCGCACATCGAGTTGTAAAAGGTATCAAGGTACCAAGAAATTAAGAAACGGGCGAAAGACAATAAAAAATGAATCATGGCGGTGAAAGAACGAAAAAGAAAAGAGAAAAGAAAAGAAAGGAAAAGAAAAAGAGAAAAGAAAAGAAAAAGAAAAGAAAAGGAAAAGAAAAGAAAAAGAAAAGAAAGTAAAAGAAAAAAATATAAGATGTGTCTGCGATACACAAATGGTGTACCACGGTACACCAAATAAGAAAGGAAAAGATTATTGTTTATGCTTATGTACCACGGTACAAAAGCTTTGTCTGCAGATATACAATATTTTTTTATGTCGGAAGTGGTGCAATGCGTTTGATCCCGATTTCACCGCTGCTTTCCGCGATACATTGAACGCTACCACATTACCTACAAAACAACTTTCAACAATAATTCGACTTTACACGGCGAAAAACCACGAAATCTTTCTTTACATTAAAGAAGCTCAATCAACCAAAAGATAAGAACAAGACGAAGAAGTACATGAGAAAAGAAGAAAGTGGTGGAAGACAAGAGAAAATGGACAACAAAAGTGTCCAAATGACAGAAGAAAAGAACGAAAAAAAGAAAGAAACTTGATTATAAATACCTGTGAATTCATCAGTAGAAAGGGACACCGGGGAGAGACGGGGAAATCCAGGGAAGGAGATACAAAAGATGGAGCTCAGTTGGAGAGAACGTAGCAGAACAGGAAAGGAACCATATTAATTCTTCAATAAATACTTGGAGAATTATCGATTAAACCATCAAATATAAGTTCTTCCTTATTCTTCTCTTTCTTTCCATTATAATTCTTGTATTAATTCTTATGTATCGATTTTCTTTTTGTGTCTTTGTTTTGTTTAATGAATTAGTTAGATATTCTAGGGGCTTGATGTAATCTTGTTTGATCTTATGTTTGATTTGTAGATCTGTTTTATTTAGTGCAATTCATGGTTTATTTGTGTACTTATATTAATTACATCTTGATTACCGACCATTAATCTTTAGCCCGATGTGTTAATCCACATTTGAGAGAAGGGTTTAATACCATATCTAGAATAACACAACATAGAAAATTATATAATCGAGATTTATAAACCCTTTGAGGTTGTTGTAGAAATTCTATTGTTCTATTTAGAATTATAATTCTTGAGATTTTTATAGAGATATCGAAATCTTGTTTTATAATTTAAAATCACTAGGCACTCGAGAGAGGTAATTGATTAAATTGAGAATTTCAACTTATAAACCATTGCTTGAAATAGATAGATTGTTTATCTTACATAAGTGATAACTTGATAAAATCAACCTCTAGAATAATTCTCCGTAGATTTAGATATTTGTATTTTTAATTTATATTTAATTATTCTTAATTATAAATCCACAAATCCATCTATTGTTGACCATCAAATATAGCGGATGTAATTTATACTAGGTACTTACACACACATTCCTTGTGGATACGATAATCCTACTCATTACACTATATTAAAACTTGACAACCGTACACTTGCGGTAAATTAGGTGAGTGTTTTTACGCCTATGTTGGGATTTGGTCCAAGATCCTGCCGCAATGGGCTTTAAAAGAGGCGCGAGGCACGACCCGCGATTCGAACTCGTGAGCGGATTGCATAGTTAAAGGATAGCTTAAAGGATATGATTTGGACTACCTATACCAACAGATGCATCTTCTTTTCTCGGTGCCCATTACATAGAAACTCGAGGTTAAGCGTGCTTGGCCTGGAGTAGACATGGGATGGGTGACCCCTGGGAAGTTTTTCGAGTGCGCGTGAGTGAGGACAAAGCGTCTTTAGAAAAAGACTCGTGTTGGTTTGTGGGGACATCGTCAATCCGAGTAGCGCTAGAGGTCCAACAGACCTAAGATCAGCCCATCATTAAGAATTAACAAACAATGGTCCGATGAAGCTTTGAATTCAATTTTCACCATCGCTTTGGAAATGTTAGACACCAATCACCAACGAAGCACTCTGTCAATTTTTCCTCCACAAAACCCTCTCCAACCCTATTATTTGCCTAGGTAAACAATTCCCCCATATGAAATTTAATGTATATCCATACCTCTAATAAAACAATTAAATCTTGAAAACTCCATGGAGGCCTAATCCTACCCCCTCTCTTCACATCATTTGAACACGATCACTAAAATCCCCACCAAAAACCACACTTCCCCCATCTTTCTTTTTGGCTTGTATAAGATATTCCCACCGATGAAATCTTTCTATCATTAGTACTTGCATAAATAAAAACACCCCAAACTTTCTCACTATTTCCTTGAATCGAGTTCGGTTTCAATACAAAACTCGATTAGAAATAGTTTGATGAATCACCACTTTCTCGACCCAAGCAACAATCATACCCCTTTCAACCCAATTGGTTCCACACAACCATTTATTCTCAAGTTTTAACCGCTTATACACTGTTTTGACAAAAGAAATCTTTTTTTTTCCTTCCACACATAAAAAACAAGTCTGGGAGGTAGAGTTTCCAAGATTCCTTCAACTAGGATACTGTGCAGGGCCCTCCTAGCCCTCTACAGTTCCACACACATACCTTCATTGGGGGGATTTGGGGACCAGTTTGATTGGCTACCTCCACCAATTGTCTATCTTCCACTTCCCCTTTGAATCTTTTCCCTTGATGTACTATCCTCTCTAAAGCATGCCGACTGTTTCCTTCATCCTCCGTTTGACTCATTTGACTTAAAATACTAAAATATGTCCTCTATTTCAATGGCTAGCAATGAAATTTACATCCACTTTCCTTTTGGGTTCTTCTGTTTCAATAAATATCACGTGTATAATAATGATATCATCTTATTCACGTGGTATTTATATATAAAAGCACTATAAAAGAAAGGAGATCCCGATTGTTGGCAACCAAATTTGGAAGTCGAAACCTCCCTTTTCATCCATAAGACATTAGAGATACCCAAATTAATATGGAAATTGCTTTATTTCAATTGGTAGAATTCTTTGAAGAACTAAAACAAAAAATCTTATTTCATCATATGCGTAAGGTATGCAGCCGGATAAACCAATTAATTAAAATTCGGAAAAGTGTGACATGCTTTTATAATAAGAGCTCATACAGGCACAATTTATTCAACGCAAATAGCAAATTAGAAACTTTACTATTTTTGAATGGAGATCCAAGCTTTCTGATCGTAGAAGTGGGGTAATTTAACAAGATGTGCCATTTGCCACACACATCTCGCAAAATCAGGGGTGGGTTGGAGGTTTTGATAGTTTATGTGTAGGCTCACCCTATTATGGCGAAATGACGCCACTTCCATGGGCGTCTGCGTAATTTATTTGTTTTTTTTTTTTTCGACGAGAATAGGTGCATGTTTGACTAGTGCCTACTACCTATTTTTTATAATCGAAAATTAAATTTTAAGTATTAAATAAATACATAATTTTTCGGATAACTAGAATGTGAAATAAAGTCTACAACACATACCAAATTCTATTATCCTATCTTAGGAACCGAAAATGAAGGCTGATCAACAAAAACCGAAAACCGCAAAAACCGACCGAACCAAACCGCACCACACCGCAATTGCTTAATTATTGGAAAACCGTGATTAATATTTTTAGTCTAAACCGCACCGCATAAGATGGTGCAATTACAATTTGAAGTCTCAAACCGCACCGACCGCACCGCAAGTAGAATACTACATATATATATATATATATTATATTTTCTATATATGTCATTACATTTCTCTAAATCTATAGTATATTTGTGTATAATTATGTATTGTCATATTTAATTATTTTCACTTGTGTATTATAGGTATATTAGTCAATTTACTCAATAGTTTAAACATCAAAGCCTTCATTTCTTGTTATGGATGTAGATTGGAGATTGAAATATTCAAGTTATGGGAGAGCATATTAGTCAATTTATTGTTCGATGAAAACTTTGTAGAGGTGCTTATTTATTTGTAAAAATTAAACTAGGAGCATAAACGGAAATTTAAAGCAACCCTCTCCATACTTTTAGATTAAGCTTTTAGATTATGACTAAATGAAGCAGAACCAGAAGCAAAAGTTGATACTTGAAAATACTAAAAAATGGTTTTTAAGGCCAAAATATAAGAAATACTTTTTTTTTAGTGATTGCAAAAACTCCATATTTCTATTAGATTCGACTATTATATGTTATTGAAGTTGTTATAATATTCGATTTAGGCAATTACAACATATTCTTAACTTTTTAATTATCGAATTGATAAGTTGTTTTTGCTCATTTTGATTGTTCTATATAATATTCACTTATTGTACGTTAAAACCGCAAAACCGACCGAAACCGCCCAAAACCGTTGAAAACCGCATGTTTGTTTTATTCTAAAAAACCGCGACTTGAAATCAAACTTGTGGCCGATTCGCACTTAGCAATTCGGTTTGAAAATATTGAAAAAACCGCCCAAACCGCACCGTGATGAAATCTACGATGCATAATTCGTTATCTTATTGTGCAAAATTCAGTTTAAAGTTCAAACTTTTCACACACACAAACACACAGAGAGATGAAATCTACATTGCATAATTCGTTATCTTATTGTACAAAGGAGAAAAAACCATGCATCGATTGGGCGAGAAGTATTTCAAAGATCTGTTTGTGCAATATCAAAGATGAATTATGCTTCGGGTTTGGATTGATAAGTCTTGTTTGTTGGGGAGTTCTTTGAAATCCCACAAATCATCACCAATTTCGGAACTAAGTTTGGCCATGGAGTTTCTCTTGCTTTCTTCTCACATGGATTGCCGCAGACATATTCAATTTAGTGGGTTATCTTCTTGAACACGCAATGTTACCGACCTAGTTCTACACAAAGGGTGCTATACACAACCACCACAAGAATACTAGTTTTGCGGAGCTAAGAAAACGAATTAAACCAAGAGGCCGAAGACATGAAGAAACCATTGAGACCTCAAAGACCAATCGAATCGGCCATCTCGATACCAAATGACACACGCCGAAGATCATAAACCTACTATTACATATCAGCAAGATCAATGGCTGGTAGCACGACTCCACCTATTCGATCTTATCTTTGGCCCATAAAGAGTGGCCCTTCGGCGGTGGGAGTTGAAAACGACTCGTCTTCTGATGATGAGGCTAATCCAATTCCAGCCAGAAATACTATCAGCAAATCTAAACCAATCCCACGATCTGCAGGATATGGGGCAGTTCTAGCTACAACGATCAACATGCCTCGAGAAACTAAGGCGTTGATGCAAACGTACATTGGATTGACCGGGAGGAAATTGTTGCAAGAACATGAGTCGGCAAGTTACTTGAGTTGGAAAAATTCCGGTTGTTCGCAAACCAGTATAAATGGGTATAATTGGGAAATTCGCAGATCTATCCCTTTTTATTCTTATTTGTAATATATTCAAATATATATGAATCAGTTCAAATATTTGTATTTCAAAATTCTAATCTATCTTTGTTGTTGGAAGATAATGTGTTTTCTTGATTCTTTTCAATTTTGGTTTACTACGAAATCATTAACACTTATTTATACAGACAACTCTCTAACCAATGACTATGATTTATTTGATCTAATAGTAATATTCCATTCACTAGAATAGTCTAACAAAATATGTAATATTCTAAAACTCTCTACAACTTTTCTTCTCCAAATTTTCAGCAAACATACTGAAAATGGTGTATGTATGTATTTTTATAATTTGTAAAAATAATTTTGAATATCCATAAAATAATTGGCGCCTACACACATCTGACACTTAAAAAAAAACTTTGTGTAGCGTCTTTCCCATTGGCGCCTACTGTCCATACTTCCCAATTTACCCAAAACCCAAATTTTTGTGGCAAACACAATATTATGTTAAATTAGCCTAAAAATGAATAGATATTTTTTATCCGTTAATAATCGTAATTGATTGACATTCCGACTAGATTTTTGCTTTTTTGGATGTATTGTCCAATCGTGGATTGAGATCACGACTGGAACACAAATTTATTTAAAAATAATGAAAAAACTTTGAGTCGTGAATTCAATTCATGATCGACTTTATTTTTTAAATCTCTCCCAATCCATCATAATTGTGCAATAAAATATATAATATATAATATTCGGTTTATAAACCCGTTATTTCAAATTAATTTTTGAAAATAAGAAAAAAAAATTAAAGGTTGTAGGCGCTAGTCAATCTTCATGCCACGATTGAGCGTGCGATGTTTGATTGTTCGTGTACCGATTGTTCGCGTACTTAAGTTATGTTATAATGGTATGCCGTATCTTATTTCGTATTTTAATATGTAATTTTCTTATTTTTTTCTTTTAATTATGTCTTGTAGACTTTATTATGTAATCACGTTTTCATGTAGTAATATTTCACATTCCAAGATTATGTCGAAAAGAAAGAAAAAAAAAATTGCAAAAAATTGCGGCGGCGCCATGGAAGTGGCACATGCTTTGTAGGCACCAATATGGTGGGCATCTACACATAAACTATCAAAACCCCCAATCCACCCCAGTTTTACAAATATTTATGGCAAATGCCACAAACTGTTAAATTACCCGTAGAATTGTCTAATAAAAAAATTTAAGGTTGATTGTTTTTTTTGCTAAAATACATGTTCATGTCTATTGCATGTTCCTTTTGCAATAAAGGAATAAAGGACTAGAAGGAAATGTTATAAAAAGTTGACATTATGATAGAATCTCCCGTCACGAGTCATATTTCATTATCTATTGCATTAGCAAAACATTCCTCTTTAGCCAAAAAATCTGAACCTCCTTCTCTCTCTCTCTCTCTCTCTCTCTCTCTCTCTCTCTCTCTCTCTCTCTCTCTCTCTCTCTCTCTCTCTCTCTCTCTCTATTTTTGCTTCTCTTCTTGGTTCTCTTCTTGGTAAGTAGTAGTAAAAGGGTTATTTTTGGCCATTTTTGGCATGAAATCACTCAATCTATATCTTTTTATTAATTTATATTTTTTATGTAAGTGGCTTTTTTACATAGATCTGGATTATTTATTTGTTTTCTTGTGTGTGATTTCGCTTATCCAGTGCGGCGTTTTGCTTGTCTCCGTCTCGGTGCGGTGTTTTGTTGTGCTGCGGATGATTCAAACAAGCAAGTTTTCAATCCGAAAGAAATAACGAATTAGGTTAAGGTCTTTATCAGGTTTCATATCTAGAATATTCATGAGTATTTTAGGCACTATATAATTTTCAAAAACAGTTATTTTCTCATATTGTAAAGCTCTTGTGAAATTAACACGCATGCCCTTTTTACGTTCTAAACTAGCCTGATTTAAAATATATCAAATCCAAATAGCATATTTACTTTTATTGATTGATAACAAAGAGTACGATACTACTAACTACATTGATATTGAGGAAATTACATGAAATACTATTTTTTTGGTAAATATACCACAAAATACGCTTCTATTACTTTTGTACCTATTTGTTTTCATTTTGTACCTACTTTTTTCTTTTTTTTACGCTCCTGCATATTTTTTTGATTATTTCTACTTTTGTTTTCGTTTTTTTTGTTCATGTATTGCTTTATATGTTATATATGTTGTTCGATGTTGTTTAAATATGTTTCTTTGTTGTTTCTTTGTTTTTGCGATGTTTCAAAACAAATTTTACCTATTTTTATGTTGTTTTTTGTTCATGTATTATTTTGTACATTATTTCTATTGTTTCAGTGTTGTTCTATAATATTTTTAATGTTGTTCTAATAATTTTTTTGTTGTTTCCATGTAGTATTCAATGTGTATAATTTTTTTACCTATTTTTAAGCTCTTTTTATTCATTTGGTGTTTTTAATATTTTTACGTTGTTTCTGGGTTGTTTCCATACCGTTTTAATGTTGTTCCAATGTTTCTTTGTTGTTTCCATGTAGTTTTCGATGTTTAAATGCAATTTTTACCTATTTTTAACTCTTTTTGTGAGGCCCCAAAATTTTATACAATAGATGACACAATCCACATATATTTCCCGGTATATTCTTTTAGTATTCCAGTTAATTATTCTTATATTCACTATTTATTTTACATAATACAATATGTTATCAATATTAACGTTACTTAATTTATTACCTATTTACGTGATAATGCAATTGATTTATGTTATTACTTAAATTTGACGACTATTATCATTTTTCTTACAACTTGATTCAGTAAAGTGCTATTTAAAATCCATTCTTTAGTATTTGAAAAATAAAACTCTTGTCGCCATATTTTTTTTATGACGACGATACTTGTATTTAGTCATTTTCCATAAAGCCACTATTGCTCAATCGATCAAAATAATTTTTATTTAAAAGAAAATATGTCTTAATTTTTGAGATTTTGAAATATCCATTTCGATAAACTCAATATTTTACTCCAAATCTATTATTTTGAGTTAATAAAAACTTATTATGATTTTTGAAATTCTTGGCATAAAATAGTATTTGAACCTATTTTATTGAAAAATAATTTTATGTTTTACAAGCAAACCATTTCGTTTTATGATCTATTAAAACCATCTACTACTAATTTAATATACTTTAATAAAGACAATGTCTCATGTCTTGAAAGTTTATCTAGTAAAATTTCAGTTTTTGTAAGAATAGTATTTGAGATTTGTTTTGTTAGAAAAATCTCACCTTTATATTAAAATAGCAAGGTGTCTCATTCTTGATTTATTGAATTAATTACTACTTGATTTAACTAGTAGATATATCATTTATACTTAGAATCATTTTATGGTGTATATTAATAACACTCATTTTCACTTTTTTAATGATTATCAATTTCTTTCAACTTCCAAGGAAATACATTTGGATTTTTCTCTTAACAACTAATTATTTTCTTGTAGCATAATATTTGTTTAAATATTTTATTAATTTTGAAAATTATATATATATATATATATTTCAAATAATTTTTATAATTTGATTAATTGCTTGGTTGATATAATTGACTTGCATTATTGGTTTTAATTCTATTTAATACCTTAGATTATAAGTGATAATATACTAGAATTACTAGATGCCTTATAACTAGATGATCGATTATAAGTAAGATAGATATAAGATTTGGTTTATATGAGAGAGTAACAAATTTTATCTTCTTACTTTTGTCCTTTTTCCCTTGTCTTATTCTAGCATGCTTCATTTTCTCTAACCAAAGCAACTTTTCACCTTATCAAGGTAAGCATGAGCCATCCTACAACAAATCAATGAGTGCCTAAGGATAGGAGGGGAGGGGGGAACGGCTATATCACTTCTTGGCCAAAGGAAGACTCCATCCTACACCACTTTCATCCAACACTTAGATATTTTCACCAAAGAAAACAAGCATCTTCTTCTTCTATTCCATTAGGACCGAAAATTCTAAGAGGTTAGAAGCTTCAAGCAAAGTTGGAAGACTAGTTACTAAGACAAAGGGATTGTCCTAAGAAGAAAAGGACTTGAGGGAGTTAGCAATAGCTAGAGCTTGAGACCATTCCTACCAAAAAGCACAAGAAGATTAAGGTGGGTGAAACTCTTCTAATACTCATGAATTTTGCATGAAATGGCATGAATATTATGTGTTTATTTTTCTTATATTTCTGGAAAAAAATTCAGTTTTTATTTCTGGAAAATTTTGAAAACTATAAAAGTGCTTTTTTGGTTAGAAAATAGCTTTTATATGCATATATGTCTTCTTATATATTAAAAAAGAAAGAGCATGAATATATGAGACTATATTTTGATATATTCTGGAAATTTTGGTTCCTTTTGTCTCTGGAAATTTTGAAAAAATATGTGTGTTGCAATTATGATAAAAGTGCTTTTCTTTTGTTGGAAAATAGCTTTTATATGCTTATATGCCTTCTTTATATGTATATCTTCAAAATGGCTGATAAATATAAAAAATATATTTTAATATGTTATATTAATATTCTGGACTTATGGATTTGTGAACAAAATCGAGTTTGGGCCACTTTTGCAAATAAGGCAAATTATAGGGCCAAAAATGATAAAACTGAAAATTGTGGAACCCACTATAAAATTTCAAAATTCTAGACTGAAATTTCTGTAATAACAATGAAAATAATAATTGGGACCCTCCAGGTCAAGCAAATGCGAATACAAGAACTTTTGGACAAAATGTTGATTTTCAAACTTTAGGGGCTAAACTGTAAAATTCAAAAATAAGGGGAAGCCACTGTCCCAAAAGTAATACAAACTTATTTCAAATAGTATTCTGGACCTATAATCCAAATTTCACGAAAAACGGGCTTGAAACGAACCCTTAATGGTAAAATCACCTTTCGGGCCAAAATGAAATTTTTAGAAAAATCGATACTAAATTTGAAAATTTTTCAAAACTGCTTTTAACTCAAATACATATTATTTTAAAAAATAAAAATTTACCAAGGTCAGAGTAAATTATTTATTTTTTAAATTCAGTTTATTCATAAAAATATTAAAATATTTTATTTAATTAAAATTTCTATTTTAAAATTATTACCCAAATTTATTCGGGATTTTCATACCGACTAATTGTACCGATAATAAGGCGACTTCCTCGCTCGCATAATCTGAACCTTATTAAGAACTTCAACATAATACACTGAATCAAAGAATAGAACCGGCTAGATTACCCCTCCCAGATCTATCTTTGTGTCAATATCGATTGAATATCGGATCGATTTAGTCATTTAATGCACCGGTCCCTCTTGTTGGTGATCGATCGGTTGGCGTCACACTTTCGTGCGCAACCAACTGATATGAGTTGACGGATTTATAGAATGGATAAGTCGCGTATGGGATGGGTAGCTTGGCTGTAGTCTCATGCCGGCCTCCATTGTCCAACTCTCAACCTCAAGCCGGATAGGAGAGTCGGCAAGCGATTGGGTTGTAGGATTCTAGGTATAATCATGATTATGATGTTCTCCGATCTTAGATGGCTCTATTGTGAGAGACGTCATGCCAACTGGGATAGCGGCTACATCCCTATCGACATGAGCGATAAGGTGTACTCTTGGGGAGATGATGTTTGATGAACACTTCTCTGCCGTATAAGGTGGTCTGGGTTGGCATCACACTTTCGTGCGCAACCAATTGATATGAGTTGACGAACTGTCTGGGTTGGCGTCACACTTTCGTGTGCAACCAACTGATATGAATTGACGGATTGACTGGGTTGCCGTCACACTTTCATGTGCAACCAACTTATATGAATTGACGGACTGACTGTTAACTAATATTATAAAAACTACTAAGTATATGAGAATGTCATTGCGCGTTTCTTGCATCAAAACTCATGAAACAATTTTACTACATAAAATTGTGGAGAATTGAAGTTTACTAGGACTCTAAATATCAAGGCCCAATCGATAACAATCAACAACTCAACAAATATTCACCAATTCATGATGCCCACAAGATGTTCAATAATATGTCTCATAGAATAATCCAAGTAAATCATAGCAAATCAATCACAACATGCTCCATATCTCAATCATCAACACTTATTCTACAAGGAAAATCTACGAAAGCGTGTAATTCTTAACGAAAATTCCAAGAATTCGCAAGTGGGACGAATTGTAAGCCTTAAGTGCCTTTCTCCAACCAAACTCCAACCAAAATACAAAATTTATGCAAAATTCGTGTGTAGTATGGTGAAGGTGTTGGATTATGCGTGAAAAGTGATCGAAAATTCGAAAATCTTGGTAAAGAGGAGCAATGGACGATAGTATTCTCAGTGATTAGGGCTCAAAGGAAGTGTTGGAATGAGAAAACATACTTGGAATCGCGAATCGTATTTGTTTCAATGATAGACGACGGGCCGTGTGCTAACGCACGACCTGCCCATGCGTCAAGCCGTAAGCACCTCTCCACTTCGCATTTGCACACGGGCCGTGCCTATGCGTATGGGCTGCCCGTGCGTCAATGCGAAGGGTGTTTTTTTCAGCTTTTTTTATATAAAAACAAGTAAATCCTATCTAAGTAAAGGAAAAAAAACGAAAACGAAAACAACAAACCATTGGGTTGCCACCCAACAAGAGCTAAATTTAACGTCTATAGCTTGACACCTGTATATCTCGATCAAGGATCCTGCAAGGTGATGTATGCCACCTCTTCATGCATTTCTCCTTTCCATTCCAACTCGCATAAATTCGTGCCTCCTTTGAATGCCTCTAGTGATGGTTTCACACGTCGGTCAAATGCCATATTTTTCTCATTTGCACCATGCAAGCGGCAGTACATGCTTGCTTCCGAGTACATTGTCTCTCTTCGCGTGCTTTGCTTTCTCACGGCTTTTGCGGTGGCTAGGAATTGACGCCCAAGTATCATAAGGATGTCGCAATCTTCCTCCATGTCAAGCACCAAGAAATCCACGGGAATATAAATTTATCGACTTAGACGAGCACATCTTCTATGATCCCTTTAGGATATGTGAGTGGTCTATCTCGCAGTTGCAAGGTCACCGTGGATGGCTTCACCTCTCCCAATCCAAGTTTCACGAAAATGGACAAAGGCATTAATTTATTACTTGCTCCTAAATCACATAATATTTCATCAAAGAAAACACCCCTATTTTACAAGGGAAAGTGAAACGGTCTCGAACTCTACCAAGTTTTTCTTCTTGGACATCACATCCTTTAAAAACTTTGCGTAGTTGGGCATCTGCTCCAATGCGCTGCGAAAGGTATGTGTTCGCCTTATTTTTAGCTTCACCGCAAGTGTACGATGTAGTTTATAGAATAGGGTTAGCAAGGTCGAATCCACAGAGACTAATAAATTAATGTACTAAGTATTAGGATTTTAATAGTCTTACTTTTATCTAAACGATCGAAATTTAATGATTGGTTTTGTAAAAGCTAGACAAGAATTTATCATAAAAAGACAGAATAAGAGTTGATTGAAAGATCAAGGAGATGAATGAATTCCTGGGTTATGGTTTCAGTTAATATCCCCTTTTGTCATCAGATTAATCACAAGCAAAGTTATTACTATTCTTCCCTATAAGACAATCACAAAAGTATTTTATCCTCCCTCTCGAGATGTATGTAAAAACGTTGATTGGATTATCTAGCTAGCATCTCTACTCAACATAAGATATCCAACTCCCAAAAGCACAAAAGATTATAAATCCTCACAAATATTCACATACTTCTCAATCTTGCAAATATTCATGTCAAGTACTCAAAGATCTAGTAATGAAACTCATCTCTCGAATTATGAATCAATACATCAAAGCGAGTTAAACCAATAGCCATTTGATAAAACAAGTAATAAAACAAAGTACTCGAATAGGGTCCAAAATAATAACTTCAATTGCAATTAAACATCAACAAAAATATCCATTAACCTAATCCCAAACCCGTGAATCACAAGATGTTTAGCTAGACATGAGAAATAAATAATTCATAAACAAATTATCAATTCATATCTAACTAATCGAAAATAAACGATACTATGGAATGAGAAAACTCGGGGATGTCGATGATCTCTCGATCTATCTTCAATCCTCAAGCGTGTGGTTTTGACCTCGATCGGTCTCTCGAATCCTCCGATAGAAAGTTGTTATTTTCTCTGCTTTCTAGGGCAAAAATCAGTGTGTCCTCATTTGGGGCCGCCTCGTCTCTATTTATAATCCGTTTGGGTCAAAACACCTTAGAAACCGTCCAAACCTGTTTTCCCTTGCAGACGCATGGGCGCGCCACGCGCACGACTAGCCCGTGCGTCAGGCCGTAGACATAGTCCTTCACTAAGTAGACGCACGGGCCGTGTGCTTCACACACGACCAACCCATGCGTCAGGTCGTAGGCTTTGTTCTACTTTGGTGATGGCGCACGGGTCGTGCTATAGATGCACGACCAGCCCGTGTGCCCCTACTAAGGCTGGTTTTGCTTCGTTTTTTTCTATTTCTTGCCCGGTTTGTCCGACTTCTTCTCGATTCAACTCCAAACCTTTTCTATTTGCTTGATCATTGGCGGTCCTTTACCGCAATGCCCCGAATTGTCACCAAAATGCTACAAATATCGTTTAAATCCTACAAAACGAGCAAAGCGTAATACCTTTTTCACTTTACAGGAATGTAGCCCATTTTACTCAAGTAATGCATGCATATCAATTTATTCTAACCACAATTTAGCCCAAATTACATGCAAAACTCATACTAATCAGTATGTTAATATGCAATTTCTTAAAGATGTCCAGAAATTTAGCAAATTGGGCTTCTAGCCTTTTCTTTTGAAAACATTGAGGAAAAGGGAGAGGGGTAGTAAGTTTCCAAAAATCAGAGTTAGAAGAAGATTTAAGTTTCTCAGTCCCTTTTTGTTTATCATTCTGTTCCTTCTTTCCATCCTCGACCTCAACGCGTTGCCATTTCTTTGCGGTGTCTCTATCTCCAGGGGTCAATATCTGTTGTTCGGCACCACGCACGAGCAACTCGTGCGTGGTTCGATTCTTTATTATTTCCGGAATTCTCTTGCCCCTCATACTCCGTACCACTCCTCGGATGAATGGCATTACACTGCTTCTTTTGGGTTGACTTCTGTTGCTCGAATCGCCCTTTTGATGTTGTCCACCGATTATCGCCGCTAATGGCCAATCTGAGTTTCTAGATTTTCATTTGTGAGCCCACAATGTTAGCCAATTGTGTGACATGTGCCTCGATCTTGTCTATCTTGGCCTCATCTTTATTCAATCGGTTCCTCGTTTCATTCATAAACGAACTCTTGTGACTCATGAACGAGGTAAAAATGTCCTCCAAAGAAGGTTTAGTCTCGCATTAATGACTGTGTTCGTCACACTAAAACCCGTGGTGGTTGCATCACATTCTTTGTATTTGCTTAAGAAAAACGTTCGTGATTCCTCAAATTTGGATGATAATGCGTGGGGTCGAATTATTACGATAATTGTTGAAATTCGGTTATTGACAAAGTTAACTTCCTCCATAGGATCTTGAGGAACTCCCCATTATTTGCACCCGTGTTTGCCTCTCTCGCCTTGTTAAAACACTCAACCGATTTGTTAACGCATCATCCCGAGCCATCAATGTTTTGATTGGGTCCGAATCGAAAACTTGGGCTACCCTTTTCACATTTGTCCTCTCGGAGAGCTCGATAGCTATTCATTGCCATCTCCTCAAGCAAGTTGAATGCATCTTGTGGAATTTTGCTAGTATTGTTTCTCCTGCTGCGACATCCACAATTGATCTTGTCTGTCCCATCAACCCATTGTAGAAGAAATAAAGTTCTTGATCCTCTATCATGGAAATTAACGTCGGCTTCAACTCAAAGTTATTATCATTAACCGGGATATGGGCAATTCCACCATAGTTGCGATTTGTCGATGGCGAAAGTAATCGCGAATTGCTTGTTGTTGGTCGGAGCAGCATCCGTATCGATACCTCATTATTGATCCTATTGATCCCATTGTTACCTCCGTTGTTGCCTCTGTTATTACCCCGTTGTTCTCTCCCTCAACCTCTATAGTATGATCTAGATGTCTTTCTGCTCTTTTTAGTGGTTGCACTTATTCGGCGAAAGCTTCAACTCCCTATGAATGGTGCTAATTCTCTTCGCTTTGAGCGAATGTTCATACACTACCCGAACCAACTAAAAGAAACAAATCAAACACGGAGTGGAAGTTAACAAAATAAAACAAAAAAATATGTAAATTAAAAATAATTCTATTTATCACAATTTTAGTACTAAAAATTTAATTAGTCACGACAACGGCGCCAAAAACTTGTTTGCCTTATTTTTAGTTTAACCGCAAGTGAACAGCGTAGTTAATAGATAGGGTAAGCAATGTCGATCCCACGAGACTAATAAATTGATGTACTAAGTGTTGAGATTGTAATAGCACTATTTTTATTTAGATAATCGAATTGTTGATTGTTGTTTTATAAAACTAAGATAATATTTTATCATAAAAAGAACAAAGCAAAATCTACGATTGAAAAGATCAAGAAGATGAACGGATTCCAGGGTTATGGTTTCAGTTAATCTCCCTATTGTTATCCAATTAATCAAAACCAAAGTTATTATCCATTTTCCCATAAGACGATCACAAAAGTATTTTATCCTCTCTCTCGAGATACAATAAAAATGTTGATTAATTTATCTATGCTAGCATCTCTACTCAACATAAGATAAACAACTCCCAAAAGTATAAAAGATCAGTTATCCTCACAAATACTCACAGACTTCTCAATCATGCAAAATATTCATGTTAAGCACTCAAGATCTAGTATTAAAACTCATCTCTCGAATTTTGAATCAATACATCAAGCATGTTAAACCATTGGCCATATGATAAAATAAGAATAAAATAAAGTACTCGAATAAGGTTCGAAATAATAACTTCAATTCAAATTGAACATCAAACAAGAGTCAATTAACCTAATCCCAAATCCCGGAATAACAAGGTGTTTAACCGGATATGGGGTATAAACAACTCATAGACAAATTGTTCATATTCTTATCAAACTAGATGAAAATAAAATGCAATGGAGTAAGAAAACTCGGGGGATATCTGTAGGTCCCAAGGGGTGTAAATGTAAGGTTTAGAAGGGGGGTTGAATAAACCTTACCAAATTTTCTATTTAGTCCTTTTAAATATTCGAGTTGATACTACAATTTGTGTCCTTGGTGACAACCAATTTAGTTAATCAAGAGTTAGTCTCTCAACGGACTCAACGAGCTTTGTTGATGGAATAACTCACCATTTGAGTCTAAATTAACTCAACTCGTGGTTTGTTTTTGTTGGAAGACTTAACACCCTTAAGTTTGATTAAGCAAGGATTTAGTGCTTGGTTTAGTACTTAGAAATTATCAAGTGGATAGCAAATTTATCGTGAGATATAAGCAATTAAGATGCGAGAAATTAAAGTCTTTGAAATGTAAATGACACAATAAAATTTTTATAGAGGTTCGAAGATGGGGTAATTCTTCTACTCCTCTCTTCTCCAACTCTGGAGGAATCCACTAGGTATTGATCGATACAAAAGTGGTAACGAGTCCGGATCAAGTCTTGATCACACAAATGACTTGATCCTTTGGGACTCGATCGGAGATGCCTTGATCACTCACCGGCTTCTCGTATGACTCAGCCTCTTCCGGGTAAATTTGCCTTGCTACTACGACTCACTTGCTCAAGCTCTTTGGATTTGATCACGAAGCCCTCCAAAAGCTCAAGACTTGGTTCGACTGACCTTCCTACAATCCTTCGTGGAATGTAGACCCTTGATTTTTCGTATTTTCCTCTTCAACTGATTGAAGTTATCTTTCCTTCACGGGTGAGTGTTGGATTGATGTTCTTCGTAGTGTAGGCTTGAGGATTGAGAATATTTGATTTTCTAATAATTGCTTGGGCGTTTTTGGTTATTGTCTCTTAATCACTTGGTCCAACTCACTATATTCTCAATTAAACTCCTCGGCCTTTTATATTGATCTTTCAAAAAATGCCCGTTGAAGAGATAGGCTTATTTTTGAAAGTCACTTGCGTCGTTGGCTTGTCTTGTTGCGATCCTTGGAATTCTTTGTTTCCTCGTATGAATTGTTTTCCACCTTTTCGAGTTCGACACGGTGTAGTGCTTCCCATTGGTTTATTCCTTTTGCACGCTTAAGGGTGAGCACTTCGAGAAAGGTAGTATGGAGATATTACTTGTTTAGGTAATTCTCTTGATTTACGTAAACGGATCTTTTCGATTATCTCGACTTGATTGCATTTCCTTACTTTTCCCAGGTGACTTAGAGTCGACTTCCAATCATGGATGACTCTTCCACTTCAACTTGAGACTTGGCTTTTCTTGAGTTGACTTGACGATGCTCCACTCACCGCATCTCAGCTTCTTCTTGATAGAGTTCCGTCTACTCTTCTTTGCCATACTCGGTTTGTCTTTGCAGCGGAGTCTTCATTTTAGTCTCCAGTTGTCTTCTTGCATGTTTGGGCATAGGCGACTTAACTCGGCTTGACCCAGCCCTATTTATTACAATGCATTTTACAACAAGAATGGGGTGCCAACTTCCTATTCTAAGTTTTACATGGCATTCATCAAAATCTAAACAATAAATTTCCTAACAATATCGATGATCTCTCGATAAATCTTCAATCCTCAAGCGTGGATGCGACCTCGATCTTTCTCCCGATTCCTCCAGTAGAAGGGTGCTCTTTTCTGTGCTTTCTAGGGTAAAAGTAAGTGTCTTCTCGTTTGGGGCCGCCTCTTCCCAATTTATAATATTCCCGAGCCAAACCTAAGTCAAACAGCGCCCGACTCTGAAATTCCCGCACAGACGCACGGGTCGTGCCTATGCGCATGGGTTGCCCGTGCATTAAGCCGTAGGATTATTTTTCTCTGGAACAGACGCACATGCCATGTGTATAGGCACGACCTGCCCGTGCGTCACTGCGAAGGCTCAATCCTATTGTAAGGACCACGCACGGGCCGTGCCTATGCGCATGGGCCGGGCGTGCGTGTCCCATTTTTGTTCGGTTCAGCTCCATACTAGGCGTAAACGCTCGGTTCTTGATGGTCCTTTACCACAATGCTCCGATTTGCCACAAAAGTACTCCAAATATCGTTTAATTTCTACAAAACGAGCAAAGCATAATATCTTTTCCACTTTAAGAGAACACGACCCATTTTACTAAGTTAACGCATGTTTATCAACCTATTATATTCACAATTATGTCCAAAATACATGTAAAACTCACACTAATCAATCGTGCAAGTAGATTTGCTGCAAAAGAAATATCAGGTCGAGCACATTTCGCTATGTACATTAATGCTCCAATAACATTAAGGTAAGGCACTTCAGGACCTAAAATCTCTTCATCAGATTCTTTTGGTCGGAATAGATCTTTCTCGGGATCTAAACTGCGTACAACCATAGCGGTACTCAAAGGATGAGCCTTGTCCATGTTAAATCGCTTGAGTATCCGTTTAGTGTAAGCAGACTGGTGGACAAGTATCCTGTTATCTTTATGCTCTAACTCATGACCAAGACAAAGTTTAGTTTTTCCAAGGTCTTTAACCTCAAACTCTTTCTTTAGATATTCAACATCATTAGATAATTCTTCAGGGGTGTCAATCAAATTCATGTCATTGACATATACGTCAATGATAGCAAATTTGGTATCTGATCTTTTAATAAAAACGCATGGGCAAATGGTATTATCTTTGTAACCTTCCTTGGAAAGGTATTCATTGAGTCTATGATACATGCGGCAGGATTGCTTTAATCCATACAACGATCTTTGTAATTTGATCGAGTATAATTCACGGGGAGTATCTACTTTTGGCATTTTATATCCATCTGGAATTTTCATATAAATATCATAATCTAATGAACCATATAGATATGCCATCACTACGTCCATTAAACGCATGTCTAAATTCTCTTGGACAACCATACGATAAGAAAGCGAAACGTGATTGTATCCATCACGGGTGAATTTGTTTCATCATAATCTATCCCATGTCTACATGGGAAAATCCTTGAGCCACTAGTCGGGCTTTATATCTCACGACTTCATTTTTTCTCATTTCTCTTTCGAATAAATACCCACTTGTATCCAATGGGTTTTATATTGTTGGGAGTTCGAGTGATTTGCCCAAACACATTTCGTTTTTCTAGGGAAGCTAACTCCGATTTTATTGCTTCCTCCTACATAGGCCAATCAAGCTTTTGACGATATTCCATTATAGAACGCGTGTTCCACGATAATAATTATCAATAATTATTTCATTTTGTTCCCATATTTCATTACTATAGCTCATGGAATTCTTGGAGCTATCGAAATTTTGATTTGTATATTTTCTTAGATATTAGGCTCTGATTAAATGCGGAGCATGCTCATTAGTATCCGTACTTCCTTTTCTTTTTCGAGGAATAGTATCTTTTGAGCCAATAGGTCTACCATGTTTTTGCCGTGGGATATCATCATTCATTTCTTATTTTCATCTGGAATAATAATCTTAGCTGGAGCATTTGCAGCCGGAGTATTAGACTTCGTGAATTCTACCGCATCGTTAAATGCATCGGGAAGTCTATTCGCAATATTCGTAAATGAATGATTCTATTAACCTCATTTTCACATTCAAGTATGTGGATTTGAATGGGATAAACTTTGTTCATTCCAGGAGATACTACTAAATCGGTTTTTGTTTAATTTAAAATATATTTATCCCGTCCCCGTTGATGGAAATATTGTCTCATCAAAATGACAATCCGCAAATCTAGCGGTAAATAAATCTCCGTAATTGGTTCCAAATATCGAACAATTTGATGGATAATCAAATCCAACATATATACCAAGTCATGTTGTGGACCCATTTTTGTCTTCGAGGAGGTCGAATCGGCATCCGAACAAAGACACCCGAAAGTGCATAGGTGCGAAATATATGACTCAAAACCAAGAGTTAATTGCATTGAGGAGTGCATATGATAAACAGGTTAGGCGTAATCTAATGAGTGTTGATGCATGCAATACTTAGGGATAGCAAACGGCGGTCAGGGATGGATTTGGCTAAACCCAAGACTCCGCTGCCGAGGAAAAATAGGACTCGGGACCCCCGCCCGCGTAAACCCGTTAACCGACGGGTCCAACCCGCTTAGACCCACCAATCCATAGAATTAACAGAACATTTTCATAAAATTTAAAAATATCTCTTTTGGTAATTTAATGCCAAGTTTTAAGTAACATATAAAAATTTCACCTAACTATTCGGAATCACCATAAAAAATATTAATTATGCAATAATTCAAGTAAACAAATAAATAATCCTTCACATGTTGTACAACCAAAATATTAAGGGACAGTGCACAATCAGAAACAATAGCGCCTGCAGAGGGATAAGGCAACAAGGATAATAGCTATATACAATTTATGTTTGGTTTAATTCTTTACTCCAAAAACGACTCTTTTAAATTTTCAAGAGTGTTATTAAATAGAAATAATCTAACATTATAATTAAAATATATATAATATAAAAATAACGGGGCGGGTCCACCTGGACCGTTACCACGAATGCGACGGGTTTTAAAAGAAGGACCCGTTACCAATCCTAACCCACCCCGAGCGGGCGGGTTCATTGTGGAGCGGGGTTTAAACCCGCCCCTTTGCCATCCCTAGCAATACTGCAAGACCCCATGCTGTACTAGTGAGCTTTGATCTCATTAATAACGTACGAGCAATGATTTGAACTCATTTAATTAGGGATTCTGTCAATTCATTTTGAGTATGAACTTGTGTTATTGGGTGTTCAATATTAATTCCCGATGCTACGCAATTCATCAAAACGTTTTGATGTAAATTCTCTCCGTCATTATCCATCCTTATATTATTGATGGAATAATCGGAAATGTGCTTGGAATTTAATAAGTTGCATTAATAATCGAGCAAATGAATATTTCTAGTAGATAATAAACATATGTGTGACCATCTATACGATGCATCTACTAAGACCATGAAAAATCTAAATTGTCCACTTACGGGATGTATTGGTCCACAAATATCACTATGAATACGTTGTAAAAATGATGGTGATTTGTAACCAATCTTTTCCATGGAAGGTTTAGTAATAAGTTTTCCTTGTGAATACGATTCGCATAAATAATCTTTGGACATCTGCATCTTCATGCTTTTTAATGGATGTCCATTAGCGTGTTCAACAATCCTACGCGTCATAGTTGTTCCTAGGTGTCTGGCGATCATGCCATAACCTAAATATATTAGGATTCACCGACTTCCAAGGCATGGTGGCGTAGGATTCAAAAGCTTTAATTTGGACACAATACAATCCAAAAACTCAAAAACTGTTGCTTCAAATTTCTCATGGATAATCATTTTTTCCATTTTATAGGATGTGATACATAGACACTCTTTATTATATTCATTTAGTGTCTCCAAGTGATAACCATTATCACGCATATCCTTAAAACTCAGTATATTTATTTTTGATCTACTAGATAATAATGCATTTTCAATATGCAAGATTATACTATTAGGCAACACCACTGTTGTATTCCTGGAGCCATCAATAATCAACGGGACCAGATATAGTTGTAACTTGTGCTTTGCACAGTTACACTCGAGAAATATACTTTATTTATTAATATTGAGTGTGTGGTTGCTCGATCAAGTAGACAACTGTCTTTTTTCTCAATATTTCCCATGTGTACTGTATAATTATTATTAAATTAATATTACACGATAATCAAAAATTCTTTTATTTAAATGTTAAACAACTAAATAATAACATTAATCCACAACAAAAGTTTAAATATAAAGATTTTATTCGATAACATAGATGTACATAATCATCTAATTATTACAACATGCTAAAATAAATTGTTACGGCTAACAGAGGAAGAATTGTTAATATAAGAAGCTCAATCATAAGCCACGAGTGTCTGGATATTCTCCAACAAAAAATAGGATAGTGTACATGAAGACTGTTGTAATGAAAAATACTACAATTAAGTTAACCATTTTGAGAATTTTTAGAAAGATGATAGAATATGTGTGAATTTGTTGAATGAAATATTGATATATTTATAGATAAATGTTACTATTTATAGCCGTTTAATATAGTCATTGGAGGAGAGAAATTAATGTGAAAATTTTGAATGTAAAATTTGTGAATGATTTGGTATAAATTTACTATATCTTATGATCGAAATATTAGACACAAACAGATTTATTATTTCACATTACGAACTTGAAACCTGGAATATATAATCCGAAAAAAGTACAGACATGGGTACAATAAACTTAATCTCGGGAATATACCTTCTGAGAGAAATAGAATACAAATCTAATTTTTATTTATTCATTCGGCACTTTGTGCCTCAGGATCCTCAAGAAAATCTGATATATCGAGTGATTTCCAATCCTGGACAGAATTTTGATTGTGTATAATTTCAGATGTGTAGGTCTCATTAGTAGTACATGGCTCTACTGCCTCAATGTTATGTGTTTGAACACTCTTGCCTTTATTTTTCTTTGATTCCTGGTATAGATTTACCAGGTGCTGGGTAGTTCGATATGTTTTGGCCCAATGTCCTATCATACCACATATGTTACAAAGATCACCACCAATTCTTTCCATATGCATTTTTCCTTTATCGCGATTTGATGATTTTGATAACCCTGTTTGACCATATAATCATTTTAGCGGGAATAATGATAATTATCTTGATTATAGTAATTACGACTGCCACGGTCATATTTGTGAGTATTTGATGTGGACCACCACGACCATGACCCCTGCGGCCACCACATCTGGGTTTATACTCACGGCCTCTAAATCGGCCCCCTCCTCTACCGGAGTTAGCATGTGCTTCAGGCACTGCATTAGATCTAGAAGGTCGCAAATCGTGATTTCTCAACAACAATTCATTTGTTTTCTCAGCCGTGAGAAAAACCGAGAGTAATTCAGAATATATTTTGAATTGTCGTTGTCTATATTGTTGTTGGAGCATAATATTTGATTTATGCATAGTGGAGAATGTTTTCTCCAATTTATCATATTCAGTTAATTTTGTCTCTTAAAAGAGCGATCGAGATAAAATTTTAAATAACGCCGAATTATAGTCGGCCCCTGACTTGAAGTCTTGCAACCCTAGTTGTTGCCAATCATATTGTACCTGTGGGAGTATCACAGTTCTTGTGCGATCAAATCTATCTTTAAGCTTTTGACACAGCTCAGAAGGCCTTTCAATTTGTATATATTCATTTTTCAAATCATCAGATAGATGATGACGAATAAATATCATTGTGTTCGCCTCATCTTTTACGACGGCCTCTTCGTTTTTTACATGGTTTAGTGTTTTAGCCAGATCTTGACCGTGAAGGTGCAATTTAATATCTAGGTACCATGATAAATAATTATCGTCAGTGGTATCGAGGATCCGAAATTTTTGTTTTTCGATCTGACATTTTTTCTACAAAGGAAATAAAATAGATTAGTACAAAGAAATTCAAACTTGAAATATGCGGACCTTTTCTTGAGCAATAACTCGTCTTTGATAACATGTTGTAGATAATAATTTATAAAATTTGTAAAACAGAGAGAAGAAAGAATAACTAGATGAACTATCTCATTCATTCATAAAATGCATCATATATGTACATGAGATTATTCACTGTGCACATTTGAAATTTTTCTACACATCATTATCATTGAAATATATTTACATTTGACACCTTAATTTCTTTGTGCAAGTCCACAAATTTGACAAAGCAATTGCACATGCTTTGATAAAATAGAATAACATTATATTATTAATGGTAGAAAAATGAGTAGGGATGGCAATCGGTCATGTTCAACACGGCCCCACAATGGACCCGTTCTGTTCCAAACAGGTCTTAGAGCGGATCCTCTATACAAGTTTCTAAACTCCGGCGGGTTTGGGCCGGCAATGGGTCCTACAAGACATGCCTCGGGCTCGCCCTGTTATAAAAATTCTTATATTCAAAATCAAATGTGTGTATCTATTATTTCTACTATGTATAAATTAATAAAAATTAGGGAAATTACATGGAGTACACTGATTTTAGTCCATATACCATACAATGCGCTCCTATTACTTTTGTACCTAATTTTTTTACTTTTGTACCTATTTTTTTTTTCACGCTCCTGCATATTTTTTGATTATTTTTATTTTTTTCGTTTTTTTTTTGTTCCGACATTGTTTTACATGTTAATAACTTGTTTAAATTTGTTTCTTTGTTGTTTCTATGCTGTTTCTTTGTTGTTTCGATGTTTCAAAACAACTTTAACCTATTTTTTATGATGTTTTTATTCATATATTATTTTGTACATTGTTTCTATTGTTTCGGTGTTGTTCTATAATATTTTTAATGTTGTTCTAATAATTTTGTTTTGTTGTTTTCATGTAGTGTTCAATGTATAAATACATTTTTTACCTATTTTTAAGCTCTTTTTATTCATGTGATATTTTAAATATTTTTACGTTGTTTCTGGGTTGTTTTCATACCCCTTTTTATGTTGTTTTGATGTTTCTTTGTTGTTTCCATGACGTTTTTGATGTATAAATACAATTTTTACCTATTTTTAACTCTTTTTGCTCATATGGTGTTTCTATATTGTTTTTGGTTTGTTTCTATATTGTTTCTTGGTTGTTTCTATGTTTGAAACATGTTAGAAACAATGTTGAAACAATGCGTAAAAATGTCCGGGAATTTTTGCTGGAGCGTATTGTTGTGTAAAAAAAGTGCGGGAGCGTAAATTTAGGTAAAATTGTACTAGAAAACATAAAAGGCTGACATTGACTTAAAAATGGTGGGTATTTGTGTCAATTGCCCTAAAAATTACTTGGGGGACTAACAGGTTGGACACGAGTTTCGGGTTCGAGGCGGGTCTTGGGTCCAAATTTTCCTTGGCAAGGCGGGTTCGAGTAACCCGTTCCAAACCCACCTCGTTGCCACCCTAGAAATTAAGGTTGTGATTGGTTGTGAAATTTTTCTACAATTTTCATTTTGGAGTGAAAATTTTAGGATGTGTGATTGTTTGAGAAAAAAAATGAAAACAATTCAAAAAAATCTCATTTTTCTCCAAAATTAACTCATTTTTCTCTTTTTCTTTTACATTTCTCAATACTCAATTATACTATTTATTTTTCTCTCCCCTCCCTATTTATATAAAGAATTCCGATAATTTCTTTACTTTATCACTATTTTTATTATTTTTCTCTTAATCTTGTTAACAAAAGGTATAAAATGAGATCCATATTGCCTATTTTTGGATTATTTTTTTTTTTTTTTTGTTCAATTTTTTTACATTATATTTTATACTATTATTTCCACAAAATTTTTCACAAACAATCAACATCACTAAAAGATTATCTATCAAATCAACATAATCATCACTTTTTCTCTACTCATCTAACTTCCACTTTTAAAAAAAAATTCACCACTATTATATCGGGATATGAAAATGGATGGAATGAAAAGACAACCAATCGAGGCTAACAACCCATAGCTCAAAGAACAAAGAGCCTAACAACCCATACATTCCAAATGTGATCCATCGAGATAATCGGATAAAGGAACACGAATTTGAAACATTGTTGAAATATGTCACTTGTGAGTTGTCCACATTGATTAATTAACGGAAGAGAGTCCACTTTATAAGTCAAGTGAGCTACTCCTCCTATCACCAATTGGTTTTAGGATGGAGCAAACCTCACTTAGTGGACTTGGGCTCTTCCCCATATTGGGTGCACGTGTGTGGGGCCGTCACTTTCCGTCATCCCGAATTTAACAAACATCAGCATCAGAACAACAGCAGTAACTTTCTTCATTCTACCAATATATATCTCAATCAATTTTGTTTCCAATGTTTAACCAGATTCACCCCCAAAAACTAAAAATTAAAAGAAAAAAAATGGAAATCCTTAAACATGACACAAAACAATTGACTAAATCATATGGACCGTATAACACATGCCTGGATTCTTGATACACCACAGTGGCTGAATAGGCTCAGCACCAATTCCCCGCGTCACCATTCTATATCTCCACTCATTCAACCTATCCGTAGCCTCAGCAAATCTCTTCTTTCCCCTTTCGTCCCGATTTCCCGACCACAACGCTTCACCCATTGCCGAAGCTCTAGGCCAAATCCGCGAATCCATAACAGTCGAATCAGCTTGCTCAGACCACAATGCCACCTCCCCTCCTAGCACCAGCTTCGACTCTTCCTCCGTCAATCCATACGTTATATCGTAATTATAAATCAACTGCCACGTCTTAAATGGTCCACACCAAGATCCACCTTTTTCTTGATCAGTACCAGGCGGCTGATTATACCGACTGTTATTTCCCGTAAAATCACCATGCCCACAATCCAAGTAATAAAAGTCCGACGATGAAACAATCGCACGATAACCAGCACTAACAATTCTTTTCGTGTTATTCGGCCCGTCGTTCCAAGATTGGAGAATGACGTTTTTTGGTGGAAGTAAAGAAGCGGTCACGTTGATGTCACCGTCCAATAAAACATCCTCCCAGTAGACCACTGTACGATTTAGAGATAATATGTAAGGTAAAGTGGAATTAATAAATGTTTCAAGGATCTGACTGAGGGTTCCATTGTTTGAGAGAAAAGTTTGAATCGAAGGGTCCATTTTCCAGCAGTTTGGAACGACCTCGTCAGCTCCCGCGTGGTAAAATTGATCGGGAAACATGGAAACAACGTCATGGATAATGTTTTTGACGACTTCATAGGTTTTGGGTTTTAAGGGGTTCAGTTGACCAGTTCCTGGTTCAGCTGCCAAACGATCGGGCCATTCGGCTTCGGCCGGCCACCAAAATTTGTTTGCACAAGTGATAATCTCAGGGTAAGCTTCAGCCCATGATCCTGTGTGTGCTGCAGAAATGCAAATGCAGATCATTTGAGTACATTGCAATCCGTTTTAGATAGCACTTTTGATGTAGATTTTGAGATGCAACTAAACTTGACAAGATTGTTCTCTTCAGATTCAAATTTTGTAAACTTTTTTGTATTTGCTCTAACAAATGCAAAAAGAGGAGCTGTTGTATAGCATAGAATGGTTGTTTAGGCACCATAATTAGTCAATGGGAAAGAGTCAAATGAACTTAGAAATCTTGATTTCAAAAATCTTCTTTGATGTAGAATATCCTAAAGCATGTATATCGCCCTTCTCAACTCAATATAACTTTCTCAAGTCATATACGGAATAAAGTTGTACAAGAAAAGGTGCTTAGAAAATCATATGCTCAAGTTTAGAGGATGTATGGCTGAGCATATTTAATACATATTGTAAGCTCCTAAATGTTATAAGATATTTTTAGAGTTTATAAGAAGTTAACTCTTATTTTAAAAATAAGTTGTTGAAATGTTTAGATAAAATAAGATTAAAGAACTTATAAAAAGTTAGTTATGGGGAATTTGTAATTAAAATGATCAAAATTAAAGGAGGTTCTTAAAATCAGATTTTATTTTGAAAATAAGGTGTGACTCCCAACCTTTTTTAAAAACAACTTATAACATCTTATCTTGGGAGCTTGTGAGATTTTTTTTTTAAAAAAAAATTAATAGAAGAACTCCAACATCTTACAAGAGCTTTTGAAGAGCTCTAGCCAAACACCCTCCACTCAAATAAAATGCACATGTAATTCACCCAATTCACGGCTTTGGGACCCTAAATTTGGAGAAAGAGAAATTGCAAGTCAAACTTTATGCATGGATTCTCTACTTTGCACTATCCAAGTCCAAGTATAAAACTCTGAATCCAAATCCCAATATAAAACTCTGAAGCCAAGATTAGCAACAATTTCAAAGATTAATAATTAATTTAGTTCAACTGATTATTTATATGTTTGTATATATGTGCGCACATAAACAATATATAATATCTCTCGGACTGCTAGATATGAAGATAGCATAAAAATTCTTGATTGCTACACAGAATAACTTAGATCGATCACAGCATTATTTAATTAACTCACCAGGCATATCAATCTCCGGCACAACCCTAACCCCATGCTCCAGCCCATATTCCACCACCCTCTTCACATCTGCCGCCGTGTACTTCATATCCTCGCCGTACGCCCCTTTCGCCGCCATCTCCGGCTCCGACGGCACCACCAGCGGAAACGAATGCGAGTCCGTAATATGCCAATGGAATACGTTCAATTTATTCATACTAATTGCCCTAATCAGCCGCATCAAATCCCCAACTCCGTAATAGTTTCTCGAAGTGTCCAGCATGATTCCCCTGTGCATAAACAGTGGTACGTCGAAAATGTACAACCCGCAAGCCACCCTCGACGGCTTCGAATACACGAGCTGCGAGAACGTCTCCAAACCCCGCATCGCGCCCCATGGGGTCTCGGATTTTAGCACCGCTGCGCCTCCGCCGCAGGGGATGGTGAGGGAGTACGACTCGTTGACGCCGTGGGTCAGCGGAGCGGCGGCATCGAAAATGGTGACGGTGAGGGCGGCGAGCGGCTGCGCTGACGTTAGATTGAGTATTGGCGTTACGAGGGGGCGGTGGTGCTCGGTCAGGATTTGGCGGAGGTAGCGGTGGACGGCGGGGGTTAGGTATCGGTGGCCGGGGGCGGAGATGATAAAGTTTGGAGAGAGCGCGATTGCCTGTGGGTGTGGCCAGTGGAATGTGGTGGGTTTTGGCCAGACGTTGATTGGGTATCCAACGGCTGAGATTTGAGGGATGGTGTACAATGTTGATAAGATAATAAATGTAGAGATAAAGAGGCAACCCATATTTGGGATGTTAAATCAAAACATATGAAGTTATGGGTTTTTTGATTTTTAGACCATGTACTGTGGTGTGTATTTATATGTTCTCTTTGGTTAGAAAGTTTGTTAATCAAGTAAAATGGAAATATCATTGCATTTGAATAATATCTCATTCCAACAATATAATGTTGAAAATTCAAAATTTTATGACAATAAGGCCATGTATGGTTGTGTTTTCAAAAGCTATTTTTCTTTTTTCAACTATTCCAAAAGATGAGTTTATGTTTGTTTAGGTAAGTTCTGCGGTATTAGAATAGAATAGGGGCATCGAGACTAAAGTAGCCGAAATAAAGTTATTTTAATTTTCATTTTTTTATGGAAATATTCTATTAGAAACAAAATCAAATAATTTTTCATCGTCATCACACAAATTTATGTGAAAACATACTTCAAGAACAATAATCAAACATTTTTTTCACTATAATCAAACAAATCTATGTCAAAAATACATTTCAAAATGTTTACCAACTTATTTTCACTTCCAATCATATATCATAATAGAAATTCAGAAAAGAAACCAAATATACAAAGAATCTGAAAGACTCGTGTTTGAATTCTGATCACACCCGTCAAAAAATGATCGATAGTACTTAAGCTACAATGCTCGTGGTATGTTCAAATCATTTCATTGTTTCTCCAATAACCAATTTTATGTCATAATTAATAAAGTAGATAGTTTTTTTTAATTCATATAATTACATTGAGGGAGGTTATTTGATTTTTCATACAAATGTGGAATCACGGTACCAACATATGATTAAACGTGTGGCATTTGGCGTACGTAATGTCAAAAGTAAGAAGTAGAAGTTTTTGGAAGATTACGTTGTGGGAGTTGATGATGACTAGTGCTTTGTTTGCTTATGATTTGGATTTTTGGAGTTGTCCACAGAATTTCGGAATTAAATTTCCTTCAATAGCTTTCTCTCGTGCTCTTATGGTCCAAACAAAGACTAATGTCTTAAAACATTGTACTAAGGTCATAGTCATTTCTAATGCATAGTTTTATTTCTTAGAGAAAAAATGGCATGTTGGTGGCCATAATTCAACACCACTTTAAAAGCTAAGTTCAAGAATTTCAATAAGATGATCGAAACCTAGGTAAATGATGTCATAATAACTTGTATATTGCATCATATTGAAATACAATGCTCAATTAAATGATCATAAGTGCCATATATATCCCATTATTTTGAGACGCATCATTTCAATATAATATTCTACATTTATGTTTTTATTATCTTTAATTTAATTTGTTTTTGATTTGAGCATTGAAAACAAGATATATTCTACGAAAGCATCAATTAGCTAGGAAGACTTTTATCATCCAGCAAAAGAGCCTTACAACTAAGAACAAATATCAAAATTGTAAAAAGTTTAAAATTATAAATCTATACATATATAAAACATAGAGATATTTAATTTAAACATATACATTGATATAGTAGAATCAGAAAATCACAGAATTAAGGGACTTTTAAAAACAAATAACCCTCATATCACATTGTTTTTATCTTTTGAAGATACCATATCAATTATCACATATTAGTAAACTCCAAAAATAACCCTTTCCAATATTAAAGTCCAGTTGTATATGAGTTTTCTCATTCACGGCTTCTACTGAGACTTCATCGGCTAAGACTTTGATAAATACTAAGACGGCCGGCAGGCTGCTGTCCGGGGCAGTTGTCTGTCTATTCTAGAAACAATGAGTAGGTTTAGCCGCCAAATATGATATCTTAATAATGATTCTTCCTAAGGCTTTAACGACAACAAACTAATTTTTGAAGAAGATGGCGACAAATGTATGCTTTATAAATGGCTTCATATTATAATACTTTTGGCTCTTTTGTTCACTAATTTTGGATGTTTTTTAAAACTAAATTTGTAGCCATGCTCCATTTGGATAGGGAGAAATGAATCAACCCTTCTATTAAGATTTCGTCCCTTTCTTTTTCAATTTTTTTGTCATTTTGGGGGTAAAAATTAAATCGGCATAAAAAGAGTTGACTTTATATCTTGTTGATGTGGAATAGTTTAAAGTTTAAAGCGTTTATTAAATATAAATAAATATAAATATTAAAGAATTTGTCGACTTTTGGCCTTTTCTCCATAACAATAATGTTTATTAGCCATATTTTTTAAAAACATGTTTTTAGCCATTTTTTATTTCAAATATCCACTTTGCCCTTTTTGTTATTTAATGTCGATCGTTCTTGAGTTATGTACCTCAATTTTTTTGAAAAAAGCAAGATAACACGAAGGGTAGATGACCGATTTTTAATCAAAATAGCTAAAAAATATATTTTTAAAAACAAGACTATTATTTATTTTCATAAAATATAGGTGGCCAATTTGGCCTATTACCACAATATTAAATGGTGTATATTTAATTGAAACACAACAAACACAAAGATATATGTCTCGCATTTTAAGCCCAACTGACCGAGTTCAGATTCTCTCTCATCCAGGGCATGAATACAGGACATTTCTACATTTGGGCCATGAATATAGATCAGCCTAATTCTCAGGGATAATGGGATGTGGGCTTTGGCATGGACATAAAGTCATTCATGGGGTAATTTGTACGTGATGCATGGTCTGTTGGACTTGTTTCAGTTGCTTGATTTCAGCATTTCTTAATGGGGATTTTTACAAAAACTACTCTTGAGGTTTGGTATAATTACAGCAAAAACTAAATATTTTTAAAATTATAAAAATACTCTTGAGGTTTGAATTTATATTATATTTTACCCCATTCATAAGTAAAAACATTTCAAACATTCTCTTTACATTTGTAAAATTATTACATTTATCTCATTAAATTTTATACAGAATTAAACTTCAGTTTTTTTTTTTTTTAATTTTGAAACTTCTCTAAGTTTTTTCTTTAAAAAAAAAAAATCCCAAACCTCAAGTGTAGTTGTTATAGTTATCCCATTTTTTTTTTTTTGGATTTTGGTATTAGGGCTGTTTCAATTTTTCTTCCCAAAAGCCACAAACATTGCCCAAACAAACTTGTACCATCCAAACAAGTATTAGTCCACATATAGAGCTGACCCACAAGCAACAGAAAGCAAAACTTGAATCAACTAAGAAAAGAAAAAGTAAAGAAAAAGGTAACATTAGCCAAAGCAAACATCAAAACCGTTTTCGATGATTTTATCTTTCCGGTTTCTAAGTAGTAACTGCCAAAACTGTAATAACTAGAAAACTTGAGACATGAAGTTTGAATGGCACCTATTGTCATTATTCTTATGTCCTTGTCACATTAGTCCAATTACATGTGTATATTAATTGTGAAGTCCAAACATATTTCAAAAAGTAGTTAGAACTATTCAATGTACAACCCATCCACCATCCATCATTGAAAAGGACAATTGTTGAGCGGATAAAGCAAAGGGTTGCCGGCTAGTTCGACGCTACCCATCGGGTAGTACCCCAACCCCACACAATATCTGACATGTGGCAAGTGGGCCCTTTTATTTTTTTCTTTTCTATTTTATTTTCCTTACTTTCATTAGTTTTACTGTATTGACCCTTATCTGTTTTGTTTTTCTTCTTTTTTCTTTTTAGCACTCTATTTTTTTCTGTTTTGACTCATAATAAATATTTTCAGTTTAAAACTACAAAATTTTATAAGTCAGTAATTTTTTTTCTATATTCCATCCCAATACAAAACAAAATAAAACAACTACTCTAGAAAATTTCAAAAATTTAAATTGCAAAAATTCATAAAATTTCAGAAAATTTAAATTGCAACATTAACTTAACAACAAACTCTTTTTGTTCTCAATTTTAAATCAAATTTAATATTTTCAATTTTAAATTATATAACTTTATAAGTTAGTAATTTTCCCTTATGTTTTTCGTCCACAACACAAAATAGTTAAATAAAAAATTATTCTAGAAAACTTCAGAAATTTAAATTGCAAAAATTCATAAAATTTTCATTCACAAATCACAACCCACAAAAGGTGCTTTAAATCTCATAAATTTAAATTTTAAAATAAAAATAAAAAATAGTTTAAAGGCAATTTTTTTGCAATTTAAATTTCTGGAATTTTTTATTTATTGTAAATGAGAATATAAATTAAATACTAGCTTATAAAATTCAGTGATTTAAAATTAAAAATATTACTTTGATTTAAAATTGAAAAAAAAAAGATTTTGTTGTTGAGTTTTGATGTGCAAAAGAAAATAGAAAAGGTAGCTAAAAGCAAGAAAAAAAAATAGAATAGGAAAAAGAAAAATGGCCCACTTGACACATACCAATTTTTTAGTGTGTTGGGGTACTACCCGTCGGGTAGGATCGAATTAGCCGGAAACAAAACACCACACATATGCCACATATCCCAATATAAATCAATCATTTTCTATAAATTATAAGTTCAACGTGTAAATTTATTATACACTAAATATACATATATACCAAAACAACACCCATGTGTTGTTACACGAGATTAATCAAAAGACAGAGTTTTGATAGTAATAGGAGATCCAAAATACTAATTAAAAATACTAAAAAAGAAATTCAAAATTTAGAAAAGTACCATACTTCAAATCCCGAAAATTGAATTGTGTAACAACAGTTCCCTTCTTGGCTGAGATTTAAGATGTGACCCACAAACCACTCGTTATTAATGCTAAAATTTTGATTTATATCGTTGTAAACAGTGACGTCGCTATATATTTTGTGTAGGAACCCCAACTAACATGGATATAAAAGTCATATACAATACATCAATTCTAAAAATATAAATATAAATTAAATAAGTACCAATTTTGATAAAGTCGATGTACTAATTCAATTACATCTTAATGATTAAAAATAATTAACAAAATACAATCACATCAATTTTTCATAACATTTATTTTCTATTCTTCATATTTTGAAATCCTTGCATAATAGTTTCATTGCTAATATCTCGAAATATTTTTTTTTTCTCAATGTGTATATGCTAATTATCAAACAATCATTCAATAACTCATCTCCAATATTGAATTTTTTATTGGGAATTTAATAATGAACCCATCATCATCCTGAAAGAGACAAATGGAGGCACCAAAAAGAGAATTATACCAAAAAAAATTGAGTTCAAGTTTATGACGGAACAAAATAAAATGTACAAGATTTTGAGAAATGATAAAAAAAAAAAAAATGAAGACTCAAACAATCTCCATGACTCACAAATAGGAAGGGAAAAAGAAGAATGAAGGAACCGGTGACTTTGTTCCCTTTTTTCAATTTTATGTATTTTGATATAAAGTAAATTTACCTAAATACTCCTAAATGTTTTTAAATTCTCAAGGGAACCCAGCAACCCCTTATCGCCCATGTGGCCTCGTCACTCGTTGTAAAGATACCATCAAGAATATTATACGCTAATCAATTGACATGTATTGACAAAACATACACCATTATTGATGATATGTCATGATATAGCAATCATTTTTGAATTTTCTAAAACAAATGCTAAGCATGCAAATAACATGGTTTTGAAATAAATATTTTTTCTGGCTAACCAACACATATATTATAATCTAATTATTATGTTTTATAAATCAAAAGTTTAATGCGTAAATGTATCGTTCGTTGAATATATATATATATATATATATATATATATATATATATAGGGAGGTATATGAGACTACATGCCTTATGTAAGTATGTAGAACCAAATCAACCATAGATCAACAAATTTCAATGGCTATAAATGCATAAAATATATAAAAAAACCTAATTAAATAGATATAGGGGTATATTAGTCCAAAGCAAACAATCAAATCCCATGAAAATAGGAAAGATTTCAACAATATATCTTACCATCCAAAACAAAGTCAAAATCACGAATAAAATGCCTCAATTAATGTCTTCTTCTTCACCAAGATGTTGCTACCTCAGAAATCGTTCCATTAAAATCGGAAAAAATCGCTTTCTACCTCGATAAATTGACCATTTGCTTAAGGGTATATCAAGTGTTGCTTAATTGTTATAATAAATGTGCTTATGAACATGAACAATGTTGCTTATTTATTGCTTCTAATTTGCGTTCTTACAGTAAAATTGTCTGCTGAAGAAACTGTCCTTTTATGCAAAAAAAAAAAAAAAAATTACATAACAGACTCATATTGCTTGTCCATCGAGCATATGTTGCATATGCACGACAAAATATCAAATGGTGTCTCTTAGCATTTACGAAGAAATAATTTGCTAACTATCTACATTTTTTTGCTTATCTATTGAATATTAATTGATTTTTATTTTAGTTTATATTTAATTAATTGTTATTAAGGATAAGTAGAAAATTTTGTTTCAATATCGCAAAAAAAATGAGTTATTTTTGGTAGTGCCCATATTCCGTTTTTTGGGATTTGTTTGAAACCGTGTCTCTGGCTTTATCCGTTGTGAGAAATATGTTGCTTATTGAAGACAAATATGTTGCTTTTTTAGATATGTTTGAAACCGTATCTCTGAAATTATCTCTTTCCTTTCACAGTTCAAACTTGCAATTAATATTGGTGATCCTCCCATTTTTAAGACCAATCATTTGCTTAGGTATATATAAAGTGTTGCTTAATTGTTCTTATAAAGTTGCTTATGAACATGAACATTGTTGCTTATTTATTGACTCTATGTTCCATGTTTGACTACACAATAGATGTTTAAAATATACCCTGATATATTTTAGTAATAATACATTGGAAAGGGATGATTAATAATATGCCTGAGCAATGGACGGAGTGTACAAACAATTTCTGTGGCCCAATAGGAATTTAAATTTCGGACACCAAAAATTCATCAAAAACTGTGTCAAAGCAAATATTGCGCCATCAAAAATTTATCACTTGTATAAATAACATTGCATATGTTATACCATAATATTGCTTATATAGCATTTACATCTTGCTTAACTACTCTAAAAATTAAACCAAACCCAACCACAAATTTAAAAATCCAAAACAACATATAATGTTCAACCATTTGGTCAAAATAAAAAACATCAACATCGTTTTTCTATAATCCTACGTTGTTCGAAAAACTTCTTTGCCTCTCGATTCAATTCCCTCTGCTCATTCATATCATCCAAACAAATCGCAACGGTATATTTCCTGCACATCATCAATATTTGGCCTTAATAAGCAATATATTTGTACCAAGCATTATATAAAACAGGCATAAGCATAACATAAAACATAAACAAGCAAATTAGCAAGGAACAAACATGTATTTTAAAATAAACAAGCAGAATTATCAGCAACAAAAATGTATTTTAAAATCCCATAAGAGCCACCTCTACCAGACTTCGTTTTTCCAGATAATAAAGATAATTTAAAACAAAAACACAGCAAAATCCTAACCATTTCGTACATACTTGGATATATATAAGCATACTACAAAACATACATAAGCGATATTGTTTCCTCATTAAAGCAGTCAACCAACACTTGTGAAAAACACAGATGTGACCATGGTTATTGACAAATAATAAGCAATTCTTGCCTCAATAAAACAATCTCCCCATAGTTTTAAATATCCTCACAATTATTCATGTCCTCCACTATTTGCCTAGCCTCCCGGTACTGTTTATCACAAGAGTATTTCTCGAGGTGTTTGAAATTCACGATCATGAATTTGGTGAGGATAATGGAGTACTTCTCCTTCTCCATGGTGTAAATCCAGGTCTCTGATGCGATGTCGTACGCGTGCGATCTAGCGAAGAATCCGACCGCCGATCCGGTTTGATTTCCGAAGCGCGAAGGAGATGGAGCTCGGGTCGGGTTTGATGTCGTCGTCGCCGCAGATGAGTACGGCTTTCGTTTTGATGATTTCCCAGGAAAGGTTTGCGAGAAGAAATGAAGAAGAGCGGTTTTGCGGGGATGGTTATGACTCTTCGTTTACCGCAGTATAAGATATGCGATATCTTAGATTACCACGTCCATAAACGGTTCCTATTTTTTAGCCCACTACCAAAAATAATTTTCCTCCCAAAAATTGATTTTAATTAAAATTACCAAGATGTCCTTTTTTAAATTAAGTTACATATTAAATAATGGTAAAACCCGATTAATCTCAACCATTTAAAAATTAAATTAATGACTCGGATTTAGTCTCGTGTACTCACCTAAGTTATGTGGACTCACCGATCTAAATCCTATATATATATATATATATATGTTGGGAGCAGCGGAGACGTGTTGTGATCCGAGATTTGATTTAACCGTAATACCCGACAAATCACACCAACAAGATGATGACAAAATATAAATGACACTGACAGAAATTAAATGCACACAGAGATTTTACGTGGTTCGGCAAAATCCGCCTACGTCCATGAGAGTTTCCGTTCTTTACTAATAAAGAATTTCCCAGTACAAAAAAATACACCCCTTGAGTTTTATGGACCAAACCCAAGAATAAAAGACTCTCGTTCAACCACACTTTATTAGCTATCAAATAACACTCTCCCCAAACCCTTTGTGTTACCCGAGAGAAAAATATCCCGAGAGTTTCCCCACACCTATCACAATTTTACTCACCCAAATTGATCTCCCCAGGTGTGTACACTAATTTTTCCTCTCCACCTGGTTGGATGGCCAAGCACTTCACTTGCTTGCCATGATTTCTCTCTACATTCATCCCATCTATTTATAGATGAGATTGGCAGATGGTTTGGCAAAATCTTCAAACAAATCAAGCTAGCCTTTTTCAATTCACATGGAAAAGTCACAAAATGTTGGTTGCCAAACTTGTCAAAGGGGTAGGCACCTCCATTGACTTTGTAATTTATGGTGGGTGTCTAACAATCTCCACCTCCACCACAAAACACAATCATCCGAAACCGAACATCAAACATCATTGGCCTTCATTTCTCTGCACATGCCGAATCAGTAAGGTCCTAACTCCACCTGATTCAATCACCCATTACACACGTATAGTCAATCAACACCACCGATTGGTGATCATCGAGAGGGATGATCCCAATCCATCCTCTCACCCACAGATTTTCCTCACACCCTTCTCGTTCCCCTTAAAGCCTTTCTTTGGCGCGCTACCACTTCCAGGTAATCCTTGAGGTCACCGGACAATACAAATTCCGATACTTCTCTCTCACTCTCGGGGACCCTTCCGCCATGTGTGACTTTCAGGACTCCACCTCCAAATTTGAATATCACAAATATTGGAATCCACATGGCACCATGAAGTTAGATTCATCCGCATCTTTGGGACATAGGTCACACCACCCAAAGTACGGTCCACTTCATCACTCATTTTGATTTTTACCATTCCAATCTCATGATTCTATAAGTAGAACCATCACCCGAGAACAAAGTTCTTGCCGCTTCGCAATTGAAGTAAATCAAAATAATCCCTTCCTCGAGTACACATGCATTACGCATCCCGAATCTAAAATCAATCAATCTCGAGAAGAAGTATCTATCCTTGTTGAGACTGTGAGATATCTCCATCTTCCATGACTATCACCGCATCACCACCGCCACCATCACCGCACCATCCTTCTTTCTCCGAGGACAATTCATTTTAACGTGACTTTCCTCGTGATAACGATAGCATACAACACCCTTTCCCTGGTCCTTGAATGCGATCTGCGTCACGGATCCACCACCGAATTTCTCCTGTTTCCGATTCATTTCCCGAACCAACCAAAGCACATCCGTGTCCTTCCTCCCCCTGGTTTGCATTTTTTTTTATGGGACAACAACAATGCTTTTATACATGCTCCAAGTCCAGCTTGTCTTTCCCGTATAACAACATCTTCACCGACTATCATATGAATTCGGATAGAGTTATGAAGTAAAAGGGTTTTATCTTCTTCCTAAATCTTTACACCAACTTTCCCCATTGATCCAGATTTTCCCAATGTGCGTCTTTCATATCTCACAAATTTTCCTCCTTTCCCTTCAATGCCATTGCTGACCTGTTGAACTAGGAGATCCTTCAACCTTCATTGTCAAGGAGTGAAATTCCCTTTATGTCAAATTGTTGCACCTTGAATGGATTTGTCACGCTCTGTGTTGTCACCAAAAAATCAAATCTCAATTTTCTACCTTGCCCGAGTTACCAAGTAGCTCACGATACCACTTGTTGGGCGCAATGGAGGCATGTCGTAATCCGAGATTTGATTTAACCTAATACCCGACAAATCACACCAACAAGATGATGGCAAAAATAAATGACACCTGAAAAATAAATGCACACGAGAGATTTTACGTGGTTCGGCAAAATCCGCCTACGTCCACGAGTTTAGTTTCTTTACTAATAAGGAATTTTCCTAAGTACAAAAAAATACACCTCTTGAGTTTTATGAACCAAACCCAAGAATAAAAGACTCTCGTACAACCACTTTATTAGCTATCAAAGAATAGTCTCCCCAACCCCTTTGTGTTACTCGAGAGAAAAATATCCCGAGTGTTTCCCCACACCTATCACAATTTGACTCACCCAAATTGATCTCCCAGTGTGTACACTCATTTTTCCTCTCCGCCTGTTGGATGGCCAAACACTTCACTTGTTTGTCATGATTTCTCTCTGCATTCATCCCATATATTTATAGATGAGATTGCGGATGGTTTACCAAAATCTTCAAACAAACCACGCTACCCTTTTTCAATTCACATGGAAAAGTCACAAAATGTTGGTTGTCAAACTTATCAAATGGGGTAGGCACTCCATTGACTTTGTGATTTGTGGTGGGTGCCTAACAATCTCCACCTCAACCACAAAACACAATCATCCACAAACCGAGAACATGAAACATCATTGGCCTTCATTTCTCTCGCACATGCCTAATCTGTAAGGTCCTAACTCCACCCGATTCAATCGACCAATACACACGTGCAAATCGACAACACCACCAGTTGATTGCCGAGAGGGACGACCCCAATCCATCCTCTCGCCCAACAGATTTTCCTCACACCCTTCTATTCCCTGGAAGCCTTTCAAGACGCTACCACTTCCAATAATCCTTGAGGTCACCGGACGATACAAATTCCGATATTTCTCTCTCACTCTCGGACCCTTCCGCCACGTGTGACTTTCAGGACTCCACCTCTGAATATCACAAACTATTGGAATCCACTTGGCACCATGAAGTTAGATTCATCCGCATCTTTGGGACATAGGTCACACCACCCAAAGTACGGTCCACTCCATCACCCATTTTGATTTTTACCATTCCAATCTCATGATTCTATAAGTAGAACCATCACCTGAGAACAAAGTTCTTGCCCTCCGCAATTGAAGTAAATCAAAATAATCCCTTCTGGAGTACACATGCATTACGCATCCCGAATCTAAAATCCATCAATCTCGAGAAAAGTATCTATCCTTGTGAAGACGTGAGATATCTCCATCTTCCACACTATCACACGCATCCCCTCCGCCACCATCACCGACATCATCCTTCTTTATCCGAGGACATTTCCTTTTAACGTGACTTTCCTCGTGATAACGATAGCATACAACACCTTTTCCCTGGTCCTTGTATCTGACCTGCTGGTCACAGATCCACCACAAGAATTCCTCCCGTTTCCAATTCATTTCACGAGCAACCAAAGCACATATGTGTCCTTCCTCCTGGTTTGCATTTTTTTAATGATACAACAACAATGCTTTTATATATGCTCCAAGTCCAGCTTGTCTTTCCCGTATAACAACGTCGTCACTAGACTATCATATGAATCTGGGATAGAGGCAAGTAAAGGGGGCTTTATCTTCTTCCCGAATCTTTACACCAACTTTCCCTAGTTGATCTAGATTTGCCCTCTCGTGCACCTTTCATATCTCAAATTTTCCTCATTTCCTTCAACGCCATTGCCAGTGCCCTGTTGAACTAGGAGATCCTTCACCCTTTATTGTCAAGGAGTGAAATTCCCTTTATGTCAAATTGTTGCACCTTGAATGGATTTGTCATCACATGATGTGTCCACCAAAAAAATCAAATCTCAATTTTCTACCTTGCCCGAGTTACCAAGTAGCTCGATACCACTTGTTGGGCGCAGCGGAGGCATGTCGTAATCCGAGATTTGATTTAACCGAATACCCGACAAATCACACCAACAAGATGATGGCAAAAATAAATGACACCGACGAAAATAAATGCACACAGAGATTTTATGTGGTTCGGCAAAATCCGCCTACGTCCACGAGAGTTTCATTCTTTACTAATAAGGAATTTTCCGGTACAAAAAAATACACCTCTTGAGTTTTATGAACCAAACCCAAGAATAAAAGACTCTCGTACAACCACTTTATTAGCTATCAAATAATAGTCTCCCCAACCCTTTGTGGTTACTCGAGAGAAAATATCCCGAGTGTTTCCCCACACCTATCACAATTTGACTCACCCAAATTGATCTCCCAGTGTGTACACTCATTTTTCCTCTCCACTGGTTGGATGGCCAAACACTTCACTTGTTTGTCATGATTTCTCTCTGCATTCATCCCATATATTTATAGATGAGATTGGCGGATGGTTTACCAAAATCTTCAAACAAACCACGCTACTACCTTTTTCAATTCACATGGAAAAGTCACAAAATGTTGGTCGCCAAACTTGTCAAATGGGGTAGGCACCTCCATTGACTTTGTGATTTGTGGTGGGTGCCTAACAATATATATATATATATATATATATATATATATATATGTGTGTGTGTGTGTGTGTGGAGGTGATCCTGTGAGACCACCCTCCTGGTAAGACCATAGGACCGAGATAGATCTACACCATCAAAAAAATAAATCAATGGCCAAGATATGAACAAATATATACAAAGAATTCAAATGAAAGTATACATTAGAAGGGTAAAATAGGAATCCAAGAAACTAAATATGGTAACTCTCTCCTACAAATTAGGGATGTGATATGTTATTGATCATGTCCCATAATCACGCGATTCACGTTTCCTTCCTCTCCTTCTTCACAAGAACCTGCAAGTTATTCGAATTTGGCAAATGAATCATGCAACAATTAATGAAAAGTATATAATTCCACTAAACTAACTATACATTACAATATTACTAAGTAAACATAAACAAGTAACTAAGTATACAATTACACTAAACTACATGTATGTTAAAATATTACTAAGTATACGAAATATTTAATTAAGTATACAATTACATTGAACTAACTATATCGATCGCAGAATGCGTCTTTAAGGCTCCTAAAGCATTACTAATACATAAATATTTAACTAAGTATACAATTATATTGAACTAAATGCACAATTCCACCAATTACTTATATAATTAAGTATACAATTCCATTGAAGTAAGTATACAAATTCACGAACTAAGTATACAAATTCACTAAACTACTTACAAAATTACTTATATAACTAAGAATACGATTCCATCAACCAAGTCTACAAATCCACCGAATCAATATACAATAAAACATGACTAAGTATACAAGTCCATCAACTAAGTATACAATTCCACCGAACTAAATATATGATAAAACAAAACCAGGTATAATAGTTATGCGTTTTTCTCCCTAAAATCGCCAATTGAAAAGGTAAAATTGTATTTGCCTTAAAAATAACAATTAAAGATGTTAACCCGCCTATTTAATAAATTGATGATATAGAAAGTACAAATATACCCTTATTAGTCTAAAATAACTAGAATGATCTACACCATTTGAAATTTTAAATCAAGAGTCCATAAGTGTTCCTATGGACTAACCTAAAAAGGTTGGTCTCATTTGAACCAAACCCTATATATATATATATATATATATAGGATTTAGATCAGTGAGTCCACATATCTTAGGTAGTACATGAGACCAAATCTGAGTCATTGATTTAATTTTTAAACGGTCAAGATTAATCAATCGGTTTTACCATTATTTAATATGTAACTTAATTTAAAAAATGGCTTATTAGTAATTTTAATTTAAATCAATTTTTGGGGAAATTATTTTTGGTAGTGGGCTAAATTTTAGGACCGGTTATGGACGTGTGTAAATCCAAGATTCTCGCATATCTTTACACTAGTTGGTAAATGAAGAGTCATTTCCTATTCCTACCGTCTTCAACACTCTTTCTCTCGCAAACAAATTCAACCGTCATCAACCATCGCTCGCCGCAAAAAAGTATATCGTCCTCCACCATCCTTCTTCTTCGCAAATCGTGAAACAACCTCCATTAAAGTGAGAAATCAAAATCCCAAGTCCTAACCATATCCAACTTAGCCTTTTGCGAAAATCCCCAACGCTTGATTTTGAAAATCCCCAAATCTCCTGGCCGAGAATCAAACTCCCCGCGTGAGGGCGAAAATCGACGTTGTTTTTCACACTTTCGTCTTGGAACCCTTAGTTTCGCGAAAAAAACACCGAGTGTGTGATTTTTTTTTCCGAGACGGCAACAAATGTAGGTAAGGCTACTTCTTTTATCTTTTTATTTTCGTATCTTTTTTATTTTTATTGCATTTTCCGAGCCGGCAACAATATGAATTTTTCGAGTGGCAACAAAGATGTGAATTTTTTTCCGAGCCAGCAACAATATAGGTAGGGCTATTTTTTTTTTTTAATTTTTCCGAGCCGCAATAGTGTGAGGAAATAATATATGACATTCCTGGACGTGCGGTGACCAAAAGGGTTTATAATTGAGGCCCAATTTAGTGAAGAATTTCATGACCGAGCTACGGAGAATGCCCTGATGAACCACTCTCATAGAATAGGATGGGCCCGACACAGTAAGGCCCATCCCGAGCTTAGAAGATGATCTAATAAGAGTTGGACTTAAACATTTGGGTTGATCTGCTAACATGTGGCCGACCTTTGGTCCCATCTTTGGGCCGATATTTTGGTTTCTGGATATGAATAAGTTGAAAATTGGGCCTGGGTAGGACCGAACTCCTAGCCCAATGGACCCGAACTGATGAATAGATCAGGGCCCATTTGATGAACAAAGATAAGGCCCTCCCGAATCATTGGGCTTGGAAGAGGTGTAACCCACAATGAGTAACAAGTCCAACTCCAAAGGGTCAAGCTAGGGGTTTAGTCTAACTTGATGGACACGAACCCTAATTGTTAACCTATAAATAACTCACAAAAAGTGCGTCCCAGGTTAGAATTTCCATATGCACTTTACATATTGTTCTATTGATATACATTTCTCTCTAGAGTGATCCTGACTTGAGCGTCGGAGAGGGTAGGCCAGAAAACCCTTCCGGCCCATTTTTCTAACGGTGATTTCGCGGGTTTTAGGTCATCGCGCGAATCGGGCCCAGGTTATATTGACGGTGGGCAATCTTGACCGACCAACGATCTGTGTGATGATCACTTGTTATTAGGAGCAACAATCATTGACACAATACGAACCCGACCAAGTTACTTCTTGAAAGAAACACGAACATGAACACGAGTAACACAAATCTAACATAATCAAATACGATGTTATCAATTTGTCTTACAACATAGTTATCATCAATATATTTTGAATGTAACTCAAATTGACCGAAAATAGAACACGAACGCAATCCAATAACCCGAATTGCTACCTCTACTCGTTATTAATGCTAATTTTTGAATTATACCAAACGATGATTCCAAACATGATTATACATTGATCAAGACACATGTATGGACAAAGCATACACCCGGGGCGTAGCTGGGGAGCCACACCGCCCTCCGCAACCACAAATTTTTTTGTCCCATTTTTCTCAGAGAAAACAAATGAAAAAAAAATTATATGTATTTTTTTAAGGGGAAAAAATAATTGAGCTAGGGAAAAATTGGGGAAAAAGTTTTGGGCTAGGGTAACCAATGAGTCAAGCACGACCCGCATACACCATTATTGATTATATTGTCATGATACAACAATCATTGATGAATTTTCTAAGCAAATACTAAGCATGCAAATAACATGGCAAAAATGTTTTTTAGTCCACTAAGTGGACGACTTGAGAGATTTAGTCCACACTTTTAAAATTTTTGAAATTAGTCCACTAAGTGGCAAAAAATCGGATTTTTAGTCCAAACTGACAATAGCAGTCACAATCCTATGTGGATTTTTTTTCTTTTTGCTTTTTTCTTGCCTCAAAATATGAATTATTTTTGTTGATGTGGCATTTTGGAGGAAAAAAATATTATTTTCAATGTAAATTAGGTAAAAATATAATATTCATTATGAATAAAATAAAAATAATTTGCAGAATATATTTAATTTTTTTATTAGTCGATAAACACAAAATATTTTTTTAAAAAAATTGATGAAAAATAAGAATAATGTTAATATAATTTAAATATTTTGATTTAATAAATATATTCAAAATATTTTAAAATTTATTAATTTGAAAAACAAAAATAATGTTAATATTTAAATTATTTGTTAATTTGAAAAACGGAAAAATAATTTTAAAAATCCATGAAAAACAAAAATAATGTTAATAAAATTTAAGATATTTTAATTGGAGAAATATATTCGAAATTATAAAATAAAAAATTATTTATATCATATGTTTAAATTATAAATTATTTAATTGTATAAATAACATTTTATATTTACAATTAAAGAGAAATAATTAAATTGTTTTTATACAGTTTTTTAAAATTTAAATATCTTTTATGCAGATTTTTGTAATTAAATAGTTTTGTACAGTTTTTAAAATTTACATAGTTTTTTATACTGTTTTTTTTAATAATCAAAGTTTTTTATACAGCTTTTTTAAAAAATTTCTTGAAAAATAAGAATAATGTTAATAAATTTTAAAATATTTTGAATATATTTATTAAATCAAAATATTTAAATTATATTAACATTATTCTTATTTTTCATCAATTTTTTTAAAAAAATATTTTGTGTTTTTCGACTAATAAAAAATTAAATATATTCTGCAAATTATTTTTATTTTATTCATAATGAATATTATATTTTTACCTAATTTACATTGAAAATAATATTTTTTCCCTCCAAAATGCCACATCAACAAAAAAAACAATTCATATTTTGAGGCAAGAAAAAAGCAAAAAAAAAAAAAAAAAATTCCACATAGATTGTGACCGCTATTGCAGTCACCGGACTAAAAATCCGAGCACTTTTGCCACTTAGCGACTAATTTCAAAAAATTTAAAAGTGTGACTAAATCTTCTCAAGTCATTCACTTAAACAGACTAAAAAACATTTTTGCCCAAATAACATGGTTTTGAAAACAAATGTTTTTTCTGGCTACCCACCCAAGAAATTCTACACCTGTTCATACCTGCATACATTACCTAGTATTTTAAAATATAATTTATTTATTTTTATTACGTAGCAAAAGCAGATGAGGGCTTAGTGTAGAAGAAAAGTCATATTTTTAAACTCGTCATATATACTTTGTGAAAACAAGTTCTTAAAGCATAGGAAACTCAATTCATTAAAGAGTAGTTATATATACCTTGCACGAAATGTTAAAGTTGTAACTAAACTGGTTCTTGCTTGCCCATTGGTCTTTGTAATCTTTCTAGTATTCCATAAGAATATACCTTCTTGCTTTCCTCATTTTCATTTCTTATACAATCCACATCATAATCCACAAAATTTATATACACTTATATTCTGTATAGCTTCATCAAAAATGGGGAATCAAATGAATGGTTCTTTTAAAATTTCAAATATTTTCAAGAAAAAAAAGCCTCTTCCTATTGAGACCTTATTCACACTTCCTTCTCCACTGTCCTCATGGCCTGCAGGTTCGTTTTTTCGGGCCAAATGATTTTTTTTTTTTTTCTTTTTAAGAAATTGCATTAGATTAACAGTGTTCGGTTTTATGTCTCAGGGGAAGGTTTTGCAAGTGGGATTATTGATCTAGGAGGATTACAAATTTGTCAAGTATCAAAATTCACCAAAATTTGGGCCACACAAGAAGGCGGGCCGGATAATCTTGGGGCGACGTTTTTCGAACCGTCTTCGATACCTGATGGATTCTTTATGCTTGGTTGCTATAGCCAGCCCAACAACAAGCCTTTATCCGGTTACGTTCTTGTCGGAAAAGACACGACGAACGATTCCTTAGACGGTTCCTTAAAACCGCCAATTGATTATACTCTTGTTTGGAGTAGTGAATCTTTGAAAATTAAGCAAGATGGAATAGGCTACATTTGGTTGCCAACACCTCCTGATGGATATAAGGCAATCGGGCTGTTAATCACGGGCTCTCCTGAAAAGCCCGCGATCGACAAAGCTCGTTGCGTTCGATCGACTTCACGGATTCGAACGAGAACCAGGCCTGGATTTGGGGGCCTGGAGAGGATGTTAACTCAAATGGGATTAATGTCTATAGCTCAAGACCAAGAAACAGGGGAATTCAGGCTATGGGGGTTCTTACAGGAACATTTGTTGTTCAAAACAATGGGGTTAGTTTGGATTTACCTTGTCTGAGAAATGGAAATGGTAATAAAAATGCAATGCCTAATGAAGATCAATTGAAGGCAATTGTTGAAGCTTATGGTCCACACATATATTTCCACCCTGATGAAGAGTATTTTCCTTCTTCTGTGAAATGGTACTTTGAAAATGGTGCGTTGTTGTACAAAAAAGGCGACGAGTCGAATCCCGGGCCGATCGACCCAACGGGCTCGAATCTTCCCCAAGGTGGTGAAAATGATGATGCATATTGGATTGATCTTCCTGTGGATAATGCAGAAAAGGAGAGAGTCAAGAAAGGGGATTTATCAGATGCATGTGGCTATTTGCATGTGAAACCAATGTTTGGTGGGACATTTACTGATGTGGCGATTTGGCTATTTTACCCTTTTAACGGCCCGGCCCGGGTAAAAGTCCAGTTCATTAACGTTCCGTTGGGAAAAATCGGAGAACACATTGGTGATTGGGAGCATGTCACATTGAGGATCAGCAATTTTAATGGGGAGTTAAAAAGTATGTATTTTTCTCAACGTAGTAGAGGGATTTGGGTCGATGCCTCCGAGTTGGAGTTCGGAAATGGTAATAAACCGGTGGCGTTTTCGTCGTTACACGGTCACGCTTTCTATCCGGAGCAAGGGTTGGTGTTGCAAGGTAATGGGAATATTGGGATAAGAAATGATAGTGGTAAGGGCAAGTTATTAGACTTGGGATCGAAGTTTTTAGTGGTCGAGGCTGAGTATTTAGGGTCGGTTTTCGTTGAGCCGCCGTGGCTTAACTATGCAAGAAAATGGGGGCCTAAGATTAGTTACAGCACTGAGGATGAAATCAAGAAGGTGGAGAAAGTGTTGCCTGGAAAATTGAAGAGTGTATTTGAGAAATTTGTGAGAGGTCTTCCAAATGAGTTGTTTGGTGAAGAAGGGCCTATTGGACCTAAGGGGAAAGATAGCTGGAATGGTGATGAAAGATAATAGTCTTTTTCTACTAAGTGTGAAGTTTGTGATTATTTTTCAGTGTTTTTGAATGTATTGTCTGCCAAATAGTTTTTTCTGTAAGTGTGAAATTTGGGATTTTACATTGAAGTTTTAAGGATTGTAATATATATATATATATATATATGTGATTGTTGTTTCTTCTATGGAATGGTATGTTTAATGTTTGCATGTTAAACCCAGTTTTCTTTGTTTCTTGTTTTGTTTTGTACTTGACAGTATATAAACCTACTACTACAGACAGTGAGACAGAGGTGTTGGCTGGCCAACTGGTATTAAAATCGAAATTTGATAAATTAAAAAATTTACCATGCCGAAATATCATATACCCAAGTCAGATGGAATTAAAGGGTTTAATTTGGTTATTACAGATTTTCTCTAGTTTTTGGATTCGGTAATTTAGTTATTACTTTTCATTGAAGTGCCTCGAGTTCGAGTCCTGTCATGACATGATCAAATTTTTAGTTTTAAATGAACGAATAAATATATAATAATAATAATAATAATAATAATTTTACATTAAGTATAAAAACGACACAATTCAGGTTTAAGCCCTAATTAACACTCTTTTTAAAAATAAGTCATACCACTTGAATCACGAGCTTATAACTCACGTGGTATCACTTAGGGTTGACCAAGTTTGAACCATGAGGCTTTTAATTTCTGAGATTAATTACCTCATCCCCTTGAGCCACTCCTCCCAATTTATTATAAAAATAAATATTGAATATTATATCAAGTGTTCTCGATCCTTTTCACATCCATTGCTAATACTTTTTTTAGGAGGGCTATTAATACTTTTTGGGAGGACTATTAATACTTTTCAAAGAAATACTAAAAAACTTTAATCGAAAAATCTAATACTTTTCTAATACATTTTAGGGGAATATTAATACTTTGCTTTGAAAAAAATTAGTACTTTTCATGAGGATTACTTAAAAACTTGTTCAAGGGGATTATTAATTCTTTTCTCGAGTTTCCTCAAAAAAAAAAAAAAAAAAATCTTTTCGAGGGATTGCTAATATTTTTCACTTTAAAAACTAATACTTTTGAGGTTGACTAATATTGCATCACTTTGTCTACTACTTTTCAAGGGACAATTAATATATTTTATATGGATTACTAATATTTTTGAGAGAAAAATACTTTTCATGAGGGCTACTAAAAATATTGTTCAAGGAGATTACTAATACTTTTCATATATGTACTACTAATATTTTTCAGAGAAAAACTAATACTTTTAATAGCTCCTAATATTACAAATATACCACCGAGTTCGGAGATCCTATAATATCTCCCAAGAATATTATAAAAATGTCACCGTGCATCCTGGTCAGTAGATCCGTCTAACTAAAAGACCCGTCGACGGTCGACCAAAGTTTTTGTCATCTTTTTCACATGAATTCAAAAGTTTAGATAATATTCAAGTGAGATTTATGAAGGATAATTTGTATTCAACACAATAAAATTCCGCTTAATGATAAAATTTACCGATATAAATGATTTTGCGACTAAATTTTACAAAGAAGCTATAAAATATCTACATAATAAAAAATATTATTTTCCCCAAATTAGACCAACAAATTACCGACAATAGAAATATTGTAGGTATTTACCAACAGATTTTAGATTTTATAGGTAAATATTTACCTACAATGATTTTGTCTACACTTTACAGCTTATCTTAATACTTATCTACTGATTTTTCTCACAAGAAACCGATTTTTTTCTTTTAATGATTTTGCTCACAAGTTGAGTTCGACTTTAATTTGAGACCAAAAACGTTAAACTCGGTCACTTAAATTAATGTACGATAATACGAAGTTTTAACTACAACTTTCAATAGCCACCCCCTTCTTTCCCTTCTTTTTACTCTCAAAATAATCTTCATTTTTTAAGATGTGGGATTAACTCTTGTATTATGTACTCTAGTGGTTGAGACATGTGTTGTAAAGGTGAATGACTCGGGATCCTTGTTTCGGTCGGCCCAACCCATCGTTGATTGGTCCGGATGCTTCCCTACCGTTGGCTTTTTGCGGGGAGTGCTCCACCACAGTTCCACGTAGGCCGAGGATGGTAACTTGGCGAGCTCCTCGGCTCCTCGGATCAAGTCCGAACACGGATGGTTCGTTTGATCCAGCACACCGATAGGCAAGGCGGAGGGGATTGATTCGGGATCATTTGGGCGACTTATGTTGGCGTTTCACGCCTCCTTCCAGCGGTGTCTAGCTTTCATGCCGAGCTACTAGCTGAAATGGGACTGCGGCATGCCCGGCGCTTTTCTCTTGATTTGGATCGAGTTGGGACGCAGCAGCGGCGGTGGTCACCACGATTACTTCGTGGCCTTGCTCTTCGCAGTTCAAGACACCCCGATTAGATTCTAACATGATGAGGACCTTCGATGATTCGATTTCCCACATACACAGAGAGGGGAATCGACCACCGATCACCTAAAGCAGAGTTGGGAGTCACGCCGCGCCAGCGGCGATCACATTGTTCATGAGGGCACGGCTTCTCACCACCTTCTTGCGCTCATTCGGATGGACCAGTTGGGATATCCCAGCTTCAGATTTTCATAGATCATTGGTTTTCCTTTTATTCTTTACATTTCTCTCTATGATAGTCTTTCTAGATATCGTAATGATAGGTTATTTGTTCTTTGATTCTCTCCCGCCTTGACGGACATGACATTGTATGACATTTTGATTATTTGATATACAGGTAGGGGATCACGCCTCAATCCTCACCCCGGGGTGTTATTTAAAAAAAAAAAAAAAAAAAAAAAAAAAAAAAAAGGTGAATGACTCGGGTTCGATTTCATGCAAGTGTGTATATCCCCTACCCGAATTCCTCCATTATACTAAAAAGAAATTAATCTTCGCCTCCCCTCTTATCATTGGAGGAGAGAAATACTAATTTCTTTTGATTTTTTTTTCTTCTCTTTTTCAAATACTCCCCTTGGTGGGAATTGGTTTCTACCCTTTTGTGAGGGTAGATTTCTCCTTCTTGTGGGAGCAGTTTTTTCCTCTATGGGAGTTGGTTTGTCATTTTAATTTGTTTATATATTCTTTTTTTTTTTTTCGATCTATTCATATATTAGTAGATCGGTTCTTTTAGGGCCTCATTCGAGTTTATTGATATCAATTTATGGCGGATCTGCAGACGAGTAGGAGACTAGTATGGATCGTCAATACATTAAATGAAAGTGCAATCAATTACTCATTCAACCAAGAATTACAATTCATTGAGTTTAATATGATATTTTATGATCTATATTGTATATGTCTAGTATTATTTTTTGTTTGTCTCTTACTTTTCTCTTATTTGAACACCAAATTCATTGAAATTAGATATTTTATATACCGTCCCCATTTCTCTCTCTAAATTTCCTTTTCTTTCCTTCTCACTACAAACCCTAAATTTTTTATTCATCCCCCTCTCTCACCCTCCCCACCACCCACCCCATTCCCCCCCCCCTCCTCCCTTCTCCTCCTCCTCCTCCCCCTTATCCCCTCCCCTCCCCAACCATGCTTCATGATGGGCCAATGAAGACATATTTCTTGTGTTTTTCTGGAGGTGATCAAAATTTTCGATCGAGAGTGGAGGCAAGTCGGAGGGCTGAGCTACAAAGAGAAAAGTTGAGCCGGGTAGGTGATGGGTCATGCGTTGTAGATCGGGTGGGAGAGGCAATTTTCTTTTCTTTTATTTTCTTTTCTTTTTTTCGATTTTTTTCGTATTTTTTTTTTTGAGTCTTTATTTTACCGATTGATTTGCGAAACTCGTAGGCGATCGGCAATTTCTCGTCTTGCGGTGCGTGATGTAGCTCGTGCCCGAATTTGTTCGAGTTGGGTAGTCTCCTTGAGAGTGCCTTAGTCCTCCTTTTGGAGGTGATTTAGTTTTCTTTAGTTTTGTATTTTTTAGTTGTTTCTTGTTTTGCTCCCTCGAATTACGGTGGTTTTACCTCTCGTATGGAGTTCTCCCCTTGACATGTATCAATGTATGTATGTTCAAGGTGGCCATTTTGCCTTAGCGGTGTAAGTTTTGTTAAGTAATGAATATATTTCTATCGTTTGGAAAGAAAAAAACAAATTCATTTGAGGTTTTCCCATCTAGCTTTAGGATTTTGCATCTTGGTTATTTCGTATTGATTGTTGAAAATGCAATTTATTTGTAAAAAAAAAAAAAAAAAAAAAACTTTAGACTCGATCGAGGTTGACCCTAACTAAACCCTAGTTTTTCTAAGAAGATTTAATTAATTTATTAATTGAGGCTTGGGGTAATGATATCTCTAACTTTGATACTGCGGAATATTTTGAATCATTTGACATCCATTTACAACAATAAAATGAATATTGTAATAACATTTTTTAATTTTTTTATTCCTTGCTTGGCTATATATTATAATCATTCATTAGGATAATGATAATTATGTTGACATTTAATGTAATGAGGATCAATTGAAAGAATATCCTGGGTATTTTTCAAAAATCACAACAAAATAAGACACGGATGGAACAAATTAAAGAATAATTAATTTTTGAAGTCAGAAAGGATGAAATGAAAATCAAGTCGAAATACAAAAGGAATTTAGCTGTCGTAATTACGGCAATAAAATATAGTTCTTGCATAATGACAGAAAGAGTTGTATATATGTAAACACTTTTCTAACTTTCCACTAACTTTGATTAACTGCAATAATTCTCTTAAAATTATATAATAAATAAATTCCTTTCTAATTTTAATAAGGAGAAGAAAAGGTAAAGGGGTTGACTAGTAATACTTTATATTAAATAATATATAGCATTTTTCATTGGGGAAAAAATCCAACTTTCATTCAGTGAAAAATCCTACTTTCATTAAAATTATTCATGCATTGTCTGATTGAAATGTAATTGAGTATTCCTGTTTAGTGAAGAATTTCTTCATTGCTAATTGACTATTTTTTTCTTTTTTAATTGGTTAGTGACAAATATTTAAGATTGGTCGCTAATGTCTAAGTTAGTCAAAAAATATTTTGCTGCAATTCTTTTTTTTTATCGTGTTGGTACGAACAATTGCGATGTCTCATAAGGTTGAGTGTAAGGAGCAATCAAAGGTACGTGTGACGAAAGCCCAAAATCACTAGCTACATTTTGTTGAAACAATGTATGAATTTAAAAATATATATTTTTATATATGATAACATGATATGCCCGATGACCACAATGAACTATTGTCATTATTCTAAGAAAAAAATTAGGGGCAAAATTGTCCATAGAGGACAAAGCGCAAAAATTTACATAGTTTATATTATAAGTGTAACAAAAAATAATTTATATGATAAAATATAAAAACGCGAATAGTATAGGAGGTTTAGTGTAATATCCTCCATTAAATAATATGTTTCCCAACAAATTTGGGTAATTGGTGAACTAATTGACTAATTATAATGACCTGCTCTGAGATTCAATTGGAATATAAATATATTTTCAAATTCAAAATAATATTTTTTAATATAACTAGAAATGGCAATGAGAATGAGTTTGAGATGAGTTTAGGCTAAACTTGAGACTCCGCCCCCACCAATAAAAAACTAGACACGTGATCCGTCTCGCCCCCTAAGAACCTGCCGCCGCCCCACATGGACCCAGGACCGAGCGGGTCCAATGGTGGATCAAAACATCGGACCCGTCCAAAAAGAATTTATGATTTCAAGTCTTGCAAGTAATTATTTTTCAAGCTCCAATAGCCTAGTGAGGTGCATAAAGTTAATATTCATGGTCAAAACAGAGGAATGAAAACCACGAAAGTGGGAATACATATAAAAGGCAAAAATATTTTTTTCGTCACTAAGTGGACGACTTGAGAGATTTAGTCCACACTTTTAGAAATTTTTGAAATTGGTCCACTAAGTGGTAAAAATTCGGACATTTAGTCCACCTTCCGCTATTGCAGGTAACAATCCTATGTGGATTTTTTTTGTTTTTTTTTTTTCTTGCCTCAAAATATGAATTGTTTTTGTTGATGTGGCATTTTGGAGGGAAAAAATATTATTTTCAATGTAAATTAGGTAAAAATATAATATTCATTACGAATAAAATGAAAATAATTTACAGAATATATTTAAATTTTTTATTAGTTGAAAAACACAAAATAATTTTTTTAAAAAAAGTCGATGAAAAATAAGAATAATGTTAATAAAATTTAAATATTTTAATTGGATAAATATATTCAAAATTATAAAATAAGAAAAATTATTTATATCATAAGTTTAAATTACTTCTTAATATTAGTATTTTTAAAATATTAGACTTAAAATATGGAAAAATATATTTTATTCAACTATAAATAAAATTATTATGTGGTAAAAAGAAAAATAAAAACTATTTAATTATTACTCTTTAAACATAAAAATGAAATATTTTATTTTATAATTTTGAATATATTTATCCAATTAAAATATTTTAAAATTTATTAACATTATTCTTATTTTTCAAGAAATTTATTAAAAAAGCTGTATAAAAAACTATTGAATTACAAAAAAAACAGTATAAAAAACTATGTAAATTTTAAAAAACTGTACAAAACACTATTTAATTACAAAAAAACTGCATAAAAATATTTAAATTTTAAAAAATTGTATAAAAACAATTTAATTATTACTCTTTAATTATAAATATAAAATATTATTTATCAAATTAAATAATTTATAATTTAAACATATGATATAAATATTTTTTTATTTTATAATTTCGAATACATTTCTCCAATTAAAATATCTTAAATTTTATTACATTATTTTTTATTTTTCATGGATTTTTTTAAAATTATTTTTCGTTTTTCAAATTAACAAATAATTTAAATATTTTACGTAAATTATTTTTATTTTATTCATAATAAATCTTATAATTTGTTTTATCTAATTTACGTTGAAAATAATATATTTCCCTCCAAAATGCCACATAATATGTCCTATCAACAAAAACAATTCATACTTTAAGGTCAAAAAGAAAAGCAAAAAAAAAAAAATTCCACATAGGATTGTTACAAATAGCAGGTCGATGGACTAAATGTCCGAATTTTTGCCACTTAGTGGACCAATTTCAAAATTTCTAAAAGTGTGGACTAAATTTATCAAGTCATCCACTTACTCGACTAAAAATATTTTTGCCCATATAAAATATCTTTCAAATAAAAGAATCCAAAAACATCAATAGAAATGAAGGCTATTTTGAGGTTCCCTTTACCAAATAATTGGAAAAGAAGGCCAATTATGCATCTCCTTTATCAGGTTAGAAAATAAGGGCAATGAGATTTATCAGGTAATGAAAGGAGCCGATAGGATTGGTCTCGTCTTAACCAAGAGTGGTTCTATTGGAAGGATGAGAAGGAAAAGACGCTGAGAGAAAACAAAAAGAAGAGATTCAAGACATGGTGCAATTAGCTTCAAGATCCCCTATTCGAATAATATTTTTTATTAATTTTATTATATAATACATACATGTTGGGTCCAATGGACCCGTCACCCACCCCAAACCCAGTGAGTTTCCAAAAATAGATCTGGGACTCACTCCGAGACCCGTTAGATTTGGTTTAGATCCGCCCCTAGCGGAGCGGGTTTAATGAGGAGCCAAGTTTTAAATATATGATAGTATATATAATTATGGAATAATTAATAATCACTACAATATAAGGCTATATATATATATATATAATAAGAGGCGTTTAAAAAAATAGTATGAGAAGATTTTCCCTCATTCAAAGATTTGACCCTTTCGAACTCTGTCTCAACTCACTAGAGGTCCGGGAATCAAAGAAAAGATTCGTAAAATTTTTTGTAAAACAAAGGGAATAACAAGAGCCCTTTGGAAACAAAAAAAAAAAAATTGTGCTATAAATAGTATTGCCGTCCTGGAATTTCTGACGTGTTGCTTCAATTTTATATGGAGTATTTTGTAATTATTCTCTCTTAATTTTCCTTATTTTTCAAGCGTGTTGAACGCAAGGCAACTTTTTATTTAATTGGAATATATGTTTATAATTAACCTCTAGCTATTAACTATCTTTATATTGGTAACAAATATTATTAATATGCTGCAAATTTACTGAATATTTAATTATTAATAACTTGACAAACAAGTTTGTAATTTCAATTATGAAAGGTAAGTATAAATATTAATTTTGGGAACATAATCCCCGTATTTCAAACTTACTTATTTTAGTTTTCATGATTATGGGAACTTATTAATTATTACTTGCCGAACAAGTTTCTAATTTTACCTAATCTTATACAGGAAATATATATACATCTGATCAATTCAAAATGGCATGCCTAAAAGCCATTAATTCCTATACATTGGTTGATTTTTTATATATGAATTTTTTTAAAAACAGAAGGCAATTTTTAAAAATCATTATATTATATTTTAAAATTACCTATTCAAATCATTAACTAATTACAGATTTATATAATAACATATTAGAAATTGAGTGTCAAACATATATATATATATATATATATGTATATTTATTTGATGACATTTCAGAAAATATAAAATAAAAAATACCTTATTTTCTGATTTCTCAATTTTGTTATTAGATGTCGTGATTGCCAAACAATTCAAATATATGGAAAACACACAAAATAACATAAATTAGGAAAAAAACACAATAAATCGAATTGTCATAAAAAATGTCATTATCAATTCCTCACGCCTCACCTATATATATGTGCTATTGTGTCATTCATTTTTCCAGCATTCATCGCACAACCTAGCATTAATCGCAATTCAATAAACTATAAATTAGCTTTAATACAAAAAAATAGTATTGCCCCCATGTGTTAGATAAATGTTTTTCTCATATTTTTGATGATTATTTAACTGAGTTTCACCAAAACAATATCCCTAAATATTGTCCAAATACTCCTAATCGATTTAAATTATTTTTACTAATTTTTCGGATTATTTCTTGGAGTTTATTTTTGGAAAAAATTGGACAACACTTCTGCTTTGAGCGCCAACCGATCACCCTATAGGGCAACCATTGCCTAAAAGTTTGATTTGTGAAACATAAAAGAGACGGAAGGATTTTTCATGGAGGTCAACCGGTCAACCTCTTTTACGAAGGATTTTTCATGGAGATCAACCTGGTCGACACGGAAACAAAGTTTAGAACCAAAACTTTATGTCTCACATTTTTGGGGTGTTGGACCGGTCCAACAAGGGGCCGACTGGTCAAACCCTCCATGAACCAGTCCATCTTGCTATTTTTCAGGTTTAATTCGAATTTCAACATTAGAAGGTCGACGTCGACCTAATATTTTATCAGCAAACTATTTGTTGCACAACAGACAACTTTTCATGATTTTGAGGGATTGATTTCTAACAATTATAATCTCCATTTGATTTGCAATGTTTTACATATTTCAATCTCCAAGGAGGAGCCTATGTCTAAAAATCAAATCCAAGATCTCTCCTATAAATAGATGGAGAATTGAAGCAACAAGACACAACAACACAAGCAAACTTCTTGTTCTTCACTTTCATATTCTTGTTGTATTTAGCTTAAGTCATTCACTTGAACATCTTGAGTACTAGGCTTGATTATTGATTACACTTGCACTTCAAAGTTATATACTTCAATCGAGTTGTAATCTTGAATTGTTTTCAATCATCCAAAACAAGACATCCATGTTAGTATTCTTGTAGTAAGAGCACACTTGAGAGATTTTAGGTGTTGAAGAGTGTGGTACTTCTTCATTGGTATAAGAAGATTGTGGTAATATTCATAGGTGGTATTGTAAGAAGAGTGATGTGCTCTTCAAGGTAAATGTTGCAATAGTTTGGTATCTATTAATAAATCTTTTCCTTTTTTTGAAATCCACTTCGGATATACTGGGGGTAGAAGATTAGGCCCTAGGTGGGTTAAACTTCTATAAATCAACGAGTGTTGTTTACTTTCCCACACTTTCTTTTGTGTTATCATTTCTACATTCGGAAAGGAGGGCGAAAATTGGAAAATCGGTATAATCTATTCACTCCCCTCTCTAGATTATCGTAGCCACTTGGACTAACAAGTGGTATCGAGCCAAACTCTTTGGAAATCTCGTTCTTCATTGCGAGTAAAGAGAAATGATCCATAGCTACGAAAGAAAGCTAACTCACCACTGCGTCTCCACCAACAAACCACCAAAAGATTCGATGCCAAAAACTATGCCTTTTGGAAACACCGAATGGAGTGCTTTCTACAAGGGTGCGGGTTTGATATTTGGAATACGATCATTGTAGGGATAGTTCAACCAACCAAGAAATTGGTGTATGGAACCACAACCTCAAGAGATTCAAGAATTTGACGATAATGACATGAAGTCATTTTCTCTAAATGGTAAGGCGTTAAATATTTTGCATTGCTCTCTTGCCGCCACCGAGTATATTCATATTAGAGGCATAAGGTGTGCACATGAAGTTTGAGGAAAATTGCAAACTATTTATGAGGGTACAAAGAAAGTTAAACAAGCAAGAAAAATCATGCTTGTTAAAGACTTTAAAAACTTCATTATGCTTGATGGTGAAAATATTTCAAAAATGGTGGAAATGCTTGACAACATAGTCAATCCTCTTGTGGTCCTTGGGAAAGTCATCTCCGAAGAAGACAAGGTAACAAAGGTCTTAAATGCTCTCCCGGTTCTTGTCCGAAAAGGTGACGGCAATGCGAAACTTATGCTTTAAAAAATTGATTTATTGTGCCATAAGTAGAAGTATTTGAGAATCGAAATTAGTAGTGTTTGAAAATAAAATTAAAAGTTTAGAATTAGAAGTTGAGAGTATTTGGTGAAAAAGTTGTGAAAGTGCCTTTTTATTTTTAAAAGCCAAAACAAAAGCGAAAAACTGGAGGTGTGTGGTGTGTCTTTCATTGGAATGGATTCTCCATTTATGACGATGTTCCAAATATCGAACCCGCAACCTTGTAAATAACATTCCATTCTTTCTTTCCAAAATATATAATTTTTGGAATCAAATAGAGGTGGCTTGGTGGTGGAGGTGCTTTAGGATGAACTTCGTTAAGAGCCGACAATCGTTTCTCTTCACTCGCGATGTGAAACGAGCTTGTCAAAGAGTTGGCTTTGATACCACTTGTAAGTCCAAGCGGCTACGATAATCTAGAGGGGGTGAATAGATTATCTCCATCTTTTAGATTTCGCCCTCTTTTTCGAACAAAACAAGCCAAGACAATGATAAGGTGCGGAATGTAAACAACGCACGTCGATTTATAGAGGTTCAACCCACCTGGGCCTAATCCTCTACCACCCCAAAGATATCCGGATGGATTTCAAAAAGAAAAAGATTTTATTAATTTACCAAAAATTAATACAACACCAATTTACAACAACACCTTGAAGAGCACCACACTCTTCTTCAACACCACCTTTGAGATTACCACAATCTCTCTTGAAGTTACCACAATCTCCAACGGCACCTTGTGAAGATTACCACAATCTTCAACCTTGAAGAATACCAAATTCTTCAACACCTCAACAAGAAGATTACCACAATCTTCTTACACCTAACACCTAGATCACCCAAGTGTTTCTTACCACAAGAACACTCACAAGGATATCTTGTGTTAAATGATAACCCAAAAATTCAAGGTTACAACTCGATAATGAATAATACAATTGAGTGCAAGTGTAATCAAGAATAGCCTAGACCTCAAGGATGTGAAAGTGATAAGCTAGACAAATTACAACAAGAAATAAGACAATGTAAGAACAAGTGTATTCTTGAGTGTATCTTGTTGTGTTGTAGTTTTCTCTCTTATTATGTTGCTTCAATTCTTCCTCTATTTATAGAAGATGTCTTGTACATGATAGGCTCCTCTTGGGGGACAGAAATTCTGTAAAAATTGCAAGACAATTGAAGAAAAGAGTCATTAAAATCAATCCCGAAATTAAGGAAAGATGTCTCACGACAACGGTTACATTTTTTTGTCAAACTTAAGATGCGGCCGGTCGCGCAGAAATAGAAAGTAATGAAAGAATTTACACAGGGCACGGTCGACGCACCTCGACCGTCGACCCTAACTACAATCGGTCGACCGCATCAAAAATGAAAGGCGAAGTTCTGTTTCGTGAAATGAACTCCCGGTATCGACGCTTCTTTGGTTGACCTGTCGACCTCCTAAATGCAATGTTGTCCGATTTTTGACGAAAATAAACCTCAAGAAATACTCCAAAAAATCGTAAAATATTTTAAACCGATCGGGAGTATTTAGGACAACATTAGAAATATAGTTTTGAAGAAATAAAACATTAACACAAAAAGTGTTGTCCGATATTAATTCCAATAAATACTCAGAAAAATAGTAAAAACATTTTAGATCAATTGGGAGTATTTAGGACAACATAGTTTCAATATAAAAACCCATTGACTTAAAATCATTAAAAGCATTGTCCATTTTAGTTGAAAACAAACTTGAAGAATTACTCCTAAAAATATTAAAACCATTTTAAATCATTTAGGAGTATTTGGACAACCTTTAAAAACATTGTTTTGGTGTAAAAACAACATCACCAAAATCATGATAAAACCATTTATCAAACAATCTCCCCTTTTTGATGATTACAAACCAAAACAATTCAACAAGGCCGATTTTGAAAACAAAACAATTTTGAGAGACTATTTTGAAAATAAAACAAGTTTTCCTGGTCAAAAATAAATATCCGTTGAGAGAGACAACATTCCGCGCAATATAAACACAAGGATGGGAGTATAGATATTCAAACACATATAGCAAATGCTCCCCTATCAACATGCACAACAAGAGTAATATAGAAGCAACTTCAACATAAGCTAAAATCTTAGCTTTTTTCGAAATTGAGCTTAAGTATCAAAAACTTAAAAGCTCCCCACAAAAGAGACATCATTAGAACCGTATATAAGTCCATACTACAACCAATGGACCATGATTCATAAATAACCATAATGCACCAAGTGGACTAAATATGATCCACAACTTACGGCTATATGAAGCCATAGGTTATAGCTTCTTTTTCGTTAAGCTTATCTTAGCTTCTTTGAGCTAAAGAGCTTATTTATCTTAGCTTCTTTGAGCTAAAGAGCTTATAACATGTTTCTCCCCTTTGGAATCATCAAAAGAATGTTAGCACGATAAATACATCATATATCATATCAAAGTGCGCAACAAAACCGATGTATCGAGCTATTTGAACATTGAAGTTAATAAACCAAATAAGGAGGTAAAAGTCGAATCATACGACTTGAAGAAGTTTATGAAAACTCATTTGATAAGCAAATCATGATCTCTATAAATATATAAGACTTTTGAAAACAAGAGAATCATGTAAGTGATGAATTTTTCATTGAAACATTTTATCGAACACTTGGCGGGCGTCAAAATTAGAAAATGATATATATAGCCCTTGTAAATGTAATCAAGCCAAGTTTTTCATCACCAAATGAAATTTAACAAATATCATTCATCAACAATCAATAAGCCCATCACAAAAATATATGAATTGCATTAAGAAAAATACATATAAGCCACAAACTCAAGGGTTCAACCCAATTGAGCTAAAGAGAGTGAAATTCTTACCATTCGATCGGTAAAGATGATCAATGATGATAATAACCAAGCTAGATAATCCCCAAAATATAAAATGTATGCAATAAAATAAATTTGGAGTGAAATTTGTGTGCAATTTGCGAAGGGACGAAAAATGGACAAAATAAGCCATAATGGCGAAGTCGGAAACAGAACCATTTTACGCCAAATAATAGTCAAGGGCGACGGTCCGGGGCGGCGACCGGGTCGGCCTTGCCCTGATCCAGCCCACTATTTGAGTTCTGTCTCAAAATTCAAGTTTGATCCAAAATCCGATTTTTCGCCCTAAGTTTTAAGAACGTGCAAAATGCAAACGTAGACCTTATTCAATATACATTATGTCATAATCAAGCTCGAAATATGGTAAAATACTCGGTGAGCGATTAAAAGATCCGCGAGTTATATCCTTGAGACGGAATTAAACACATCTTCAAGTTTTTGTTAAAACTTGCAATCCCCTTTAGAAAAATTTCGAATCTCAATATGTTTAGTTCAATTATGACGAACCATATTTTGATAAATTGTAAACACCGAACTATATTTTGAATAATTTTCACCGGTCTTGTTATCCCGAAAAATAAGAACGTTTTAAAGCTTTGGATGAACAAGTCATAGGGAGAAGTGTCTTACAAATATTTGAAAATTTCTTTTAATGGCACTTTAATGAGATTCGTTGGGATAGTTTTTGAAGTCGAGCATATAGACATAATGCATATGGAATGTCGAGTCTATAGAATAATACAAGAAAACATACTTGAATTTATTTGTCGGCCGATATGCCTTTCTCAACCTTTGTCAATCTTTAGCCATAGAGGTTGAGATGGTTCTTCTTTCTTCAATGCTTGACTCCTTCAAGAGTTCTTTTGAAATATAACCGTCTTCTTAGCATTGAGTAATTTGAATTCCAATGATCAAATTTGAGCTTCCCTCATCGTGATCATCTTAGGTTCACCTTGCATTGACTTGGAAAAATATCTTCTTCTTGAAAATACCTTCAAGCTACTAACCTCGCCTTTAGTTCGACCAATGTTGCCTTGGTCATCGAGTTTATTCCTAATACCCTTTTTTTGTCTTCTTCATCACTATCATCATAAGGCATCCAATTGATCTAAGGTGTTCATAATAGAACATTTACATCCAAATATTTTGAGGTAACTAATATTTGAAGTACTTCATTTCTCATCTACACAACTTAACAAACTCATTAATGGCATCGCTTATATAAGCAAGAAAAAAATAGCCCAAGTGTAAAAACATGCCTCAATCACAAAATATCTTGCATAAGAGCATAGTAGAAATAGACACTATATATATAGACCATGAAGCAAGAAACACATACTATGCATTTAGAAGATCATCAAGAGTCTAATAAATCATGCAAGTTCAAATAAGCTTAAGAAAGCTACAAAGGTCTCTTTTGAAATTTGAAAAATCCGATAGCATATAGTTGAGACCTCATTTAAAAGAAGTGTTTGAACAAGAGTTGACAAAGAAAATATGTGCAATCAAATATCGAATAGTGCCTTTCAAAAAATCTAAAAATCCTCTTAATGGCACTTGTATGAAATACTATGAAAAACAAGCACATAGGCACATGACAATACATATATCGAGTCTATAAGAGTAAGAGTAACACAAGTAAACGTTCCTCGATAATTAATGCCTTTCTTGACAAATAATGACGTAAATGGCCATTTCGAAAATTTGTAAATCCTACACAATTCTTAAAACCAATCTAGTACAAATCATAATGATAAAGGTGTAGGCTAAGAGATATCACAAGTAAGCTCATACCATAAAAATCCATAAGAGATGATAACCCACTTTAGTCTACAAAAAATGCACAAGAGTTTTTTTTTTAAAAACATCATATACGGTCTTCTTTTTCAAAAAAATATTTAAAAGCACAAATATATATTGAAGACCTTAATTAAAAAATAAATACAAAAAAAACTCATTTTGCAATTAAGACACAAATAGAAGCATGCATAATAACAAAATAAAATGCATATTTAATTAGGGAGATACGGGTTACCAATTACGCCATTTCCATGGGTTGTGCCGTTCCCATTGTTGATGGTATCTTCCCTTTTGAAAATCTTTTCTTGTTGATGATAGTTTCTCCAATTGCTCCATTTCCAAGCATTGTGGCCTTCCCATTTTTGAAAGTGTCTTTCTCTTGGAAAATCATCTTGTTGATGATGTTTTTGCCATTTCCAAGGATTGTGTTCTTCCCATTTTTGATTATATCCTCTTCTTGGAAATTGGCTTTGTTGAAAATGTTTTCTCCTTTGATCAAATGAATTGGTCATTTGATGTCTTCTTGCGGTATGAGTTTTCTCCGATTATTATTTCACGTACCCTATCAAGAAATTATTTTGTGGTACCCTCAAGTGTTTGGGTCCTTTGGGATTAGTCTTGAGACTTTTAGGTCTCCAACAATAATTAGAGCTATTTCTAGCTCGACAAGTTTTTACCGTATGACCCTTTTACCGCAATAAAAGCAAGTAATAATTCTAGGAGCATAATGACCAATATGCATAGGGACTTGATTCTTTTCCATATGATTAACAACATTAGGATTATGATCAAGTCTTTTATCACAATTATGAACATCAACAATATTGGTCTTTTTATTGGTACTCAAGTTGTATTTTAATAAATCATTTTTCATGCAATTCAAATCTTCAACAAGAGTACTATTTTGTTTCTCAAGGTTTCTAACCTTGTCAAGTGTGGTGGTGTGAGCACATGATAGTGATTCATAGGAAGTAAATAAGCTATCCTATTTCATTTTTCAAAACATTGAATTCCTTTTTCAAATTTTTGTACTTAACAAGTAAATTTTGGAATTCATTTTGAAGATCATCAAAATCATTTTGTAAATCACTATAATCATTTTGAATAGCAATATCATAAGAAGTAGAGGGTTTAAGACATACCTCGTTTTTCTTCTTCGATGCCCATAAAGCAATATTCAACTTCTTCATAGTTTGTAAGAGACTTGTTCCTTAGATTTGAACTTGTATTCCTTTGAGAAGTAGATGCTTTTGTTTGACTCCTTTCATATGCAAATACTCCATAGATGGCTTCTAATTTTTGCCATACTTCATGTGCCGATCGAATTCCTACAATATGTTCATATTCCAAATTAGTAAAGGAACAATACAAAATATTGAGAGCTTTACCGTTTAAGGAGAACATTTTCTTCTCTTCATCATTGAGCTCTTTGAAGCCTTTGGAGGTGTGTGGTGTGTCTTTCATTGGAATGGATTCTCCATTTATGACGATGTTCCAAATATCGAACCCGCAACCTTGTAAATAACATTCCATTCTTTCTTTCCAAAATATATAATTTTTGGAATCAAATAGAGTGGCTTGGTGGTGGAGTGCGGTAGGATGAGCTTCGTTAAGAGTCCGACGATTGTTTCTCTTCACTCGCGATGTGAAACGAGCTTGCCAAAGAGTTTGGCTTTGATACCACTTGTAAGACCAAGCGCTACGATAATCTAGAGGGGGTGAATAGATTATCTCCATCTTTTCAATTTTGCCCTCTTTTTCGAACAAAACAAGCCAAGACAATGATAAGGTGCGGAATGTAAACAACACACGCCGATTTATAGAGGTTCAACCCACCTAGGGCCTAATCTCTACCACCCCAAAGATATCCTGGGATGGATTTCAAAAAGAAAAAGATTTTATTAATTTACCAAAAATTAATACAACACCAATTTACAACAACACCTTGAAGAGCACCACACTCTTCTTCAACACCACCTTTGAGATTACCACAATCCCTCTTGAAGATTACCACAATCTCCAACGGTACCTTGTGAAGATTACCACAATCTTCAACCTTGAAGAATACCAAATTCTTCAACACCTCAACAAGAATATTACCACAATCTTCTTACACCTAACACCTAGATCACCCAAGTGTGTTATTACCACAAGAACACTCACAAGGATATCTTGTGTTGAATGATAACCCAAAAATCAAGATTATAACTCGATAATGAATAATACAATTGAGTGCATGTGTAATCAAGAATAGCCTAGACCTCAAGGATGTGAAAGTGATAAGCTAGGCAAATTACAACAAGAAATAAGACAATGTAAGAACAAGTGTATTCTTGAGTGTATCTTGTTGTGTTGTAGTTTTCTCTCTTATTATGTTGTTTCAATTCTTCCTCTATTTATAGAAGATGTCTTGTACATGATAGGCTCCTCTTGGGGACATGAATTACGTAAAAAATTGCAAGACAATTGAAGAAAAGAGCTGTTAGAAATCAATCCCGAAATTAAGGAAAAGATGTCTCACTTTGACAACGGTTACATTTTTGTTTGTCAAACTTAAGAGCGGCCGTCATGCGAAATAGAAATTAACAATTTACAGGCGGCGACGATCGACGTGCACCTCGGCCGTCGACCCTAACTACAATCGGTCGCCTTGCATCAAAAATGAAAGGCGAAGTTCTGTTTCGTGAAATGAACTCCCAGTGCAGGTCGCCTCTTTGGTCGACCACGACCTCTAAATGCAATGTTGTCCGATTTTTACGAAAATAAACCTCAAGAAATACTCCGAAAAATTCGTAAAAATATTTTAAACCGATCGGGAGTATTTAGGACAACATTAGAAATATAGTTTTGAAGAAATAAAACATTAACACAAAAAGTGTTGTCCGATATTAATTCAATAAATACTCCCAAAAATAGTAAAAACATTTTAGATCAATTGAGAGTATTTAGGACAACATAGTTTCAATGTAAAAACCCATTGACTTAAAATCATTAAAAGCGTTGTCCATTTTAGTTGAAAACAAACTTGAAGAATTACTCCGGAAAATATTAAAACCATTTTAAATCATTTAGGAGTATTTGGACAACCTTTAAAAACATTGTTTTGGTGTAGAAATAACATCATCAAAATCATGATAAAACTATTTATCAAACACACAATACCTTGTTAGTTTGTCTTGTTTGATTGATTGATCAATTTGCATCCAAGTCGACTTCCAAATAAGTTTTTACGTAAAATAAAAAAATTCGATTTCGGTTGGTTCGTGGTGGACATTTTAGTGAGTGCGGTTGTTAATGTGGTGAATTTAGTTTTAATACATAAAAATACTCATTAGTGACGACATCAAAGTGTTTTAATTAATAAAGTAGCGATCATCGTAATAAAAAATACAATAAATGATGAAATATTGAAGTCACTAATATGTCATGTGATTAGTGACAAACGTATGATGTTGTAATCAAAATGAATTTTCTATGACATCAAATTAACATCGTCATCAATTACCATTTATTTGTCATTGAATAAAATCCGTCCACAAAGTAGGTGCGAATTTTGCCTCCAAATATTAATGCGATAAATTTAGTTTGAATGTCATAAAAATACACATTAGTGACGACATCAAAGAGTTATAATGACGTAAGTAGCGGACGTCGTAATAGAAAATTCAATGATGACAAAATATTGTAGTCACTATATTCATGTGGTTAGTGACAAAAGTGTCACGTTGTAATAAAAAGAAATTTTCTATGACATCAAATATCGTCATCAATTACCATTCATTTATCATTGAAATAATTCCCTCCACAAAATAGGTGCAAAATTTTGCCTCGAAACATTTATGTGACGGATTTAGTTTTAATGACATAAAAATATACATTGATGACGACATAGAAGAGTTATAATTACTAAATTAGTTGTCGTCGCAATAGAAAGTTCAATAATGAATAAATATTGTAGTCACTAATATATTCATGTGATCGATGACAAAAGTTTCACGTTGTCACCAAAACGAATTTTCTATGACATCAAATATCGTCATCAATTACCATTCATTTGTCATTGAAAGAATTCCTCCATAAAGTAGGAGGAAATTTTGCCTCCAAATATTTATGTGACGAATTTATTTTAATGTCATAAAATATGCACATTCGTGACGACGTAGAATAGTTATAATGACTAAAGTAGCGGTCATCACAATAAAAAGGCATTAATGACGACTTTACAATTTCGTCATTCGAAAGAACAAATGGTGAAAAATCAATTTCGTGGCATGAAATTTCGTGATAAAATATATGATTTCTTGTAGTGTCCCTAATCTTGAAAAAATTTATGATACGAATTTCCGCACTTATTAAAAAATTGAAATGACTAAAATGAAATAGGCGATGAAGTTGGGCAGTGCGGTTATCCGAACAACTAGTTCTCAAAGTTCAAGACAATTACATATTCTTGAATGTATTTTTCACATGATTATGAGGTATGATATTCTTTTTTGAATTCATCAATAAAAAACATTAAATAATATTTCTCGTCTATTATATGATACTATTTTAAAATGCTTACAATGTAGGAGATATATTTCATATAACTATTAGAAAAATGTACATGCCACATTAAAAAAATGGAGATATGCATATGGGTGGCAATATCGAACCCATCACGCAAACCCAACACAAATTTAACACGAAATTGATGAGTGTGGCTCCGGATTCATGGTTTCGATTAAAATCGAGTCAAACCCGAATAACCCACTAATTAATCAAAGTTGGATTTGGATCAACCTAATATGACCCATTCAACATGTCCGTGAATTCAAAAAAAAACTAAATAAATAATAAATTGTAATAAAAAGTTAAAAATAAGACGTATCCTTAAAACTTAAATGTTAAAACCTCATTAATTATGTAATGTTATTATTTTGGATGTCTTTTTGTATGTTGTCCTCAAAATATGATTAGTATGTTATGTTGTTTCTTTACGTTTGTAGTGAATTATAACATTTTTTATTGATTGAATAGTGTGCCATTATAATTGATTCCAAAAATCTAAATTTATTCAGTTAAATTATTAAATGTACATAAAAATAATTTTATTTAACAAGTTAAACACGTCGGGTTCGAGTTACTGAATAGGTCGGGTTCATGTTCAAATTTTGACATGAATAATTTTGAGAAATTCCCAGAATACCTTAGTTTTTGAAAAAATACCACCAAATACGCTCTTATCACTTTTGTACCTATTTGTTTCCTTTTTTACGCTCCAAAGATATTTATTGATTATTTTTACGCTTTTTTATTTTTTTTTCTTGTTCCTCTATTGTTTTATATATTATATATGTTGTTTTGATATTGTTTAAATTTGTTTCTTTATTGTTTCTTAGTTGTTTCTTTTGTTATTTCGATGTTTCAAAACAACTTTTATCTATTTTTATCTTCTTTTTGTTCATGTATTGTTTTGTACATTGTTTTTATTGTTTATGTGATGTTCTATAATATTTTCAATGTTGTTCGAATAATATTTTTGTTGTTTCCCTATAGTTTTCAATGTGTAGGTACAATTTTTACCTATTTTTAAAGCTCGTTTTATTCATGTGATGTTTTTATTATATTTTTTACGTTGTTTATAGGTTGTTTCCATACCATTTATAATGTTGTTCTTATGTATCTTTGTCGTTTCCCGTAGTTTTCGATGTTTAAATACAATTTACCTATTTTTAAGCTATTTTTGCTGATATGGTGTTTTATATATAGCGTTTACGGTTTGTTTCTATATGGTTTCTTGGTTGTTTCCAATTTTTTTATATTTTCATGCATTGACTCAAAAATTAAATTGTGTTTTTCTACTCATGTTGTTTGTATATTATTTTCAATTTGTTTGGTTTTTGTATGTGTTGTTTTATGTGTATATTTCTTTTTTTTTTTTATAAGATTTTGAGTATAAAATGGATTATTTAAGGGGCAAAATTTATTTTTTTTTACTGAATTTTGATTAGAAGAAACATATTGGAAACAAAAAGGAAATAACAACATAAAAAAGTCCAGAATTTTGGCGGAGTGTATTTTTGTGCAAAAAAAGTGGCGGAGCATAATTTTGTCCAAAAATCACGAAAACCGTAATCAACTATGTTTTATCCTAGGAAAAGTGGGATAATTGTGTCCTTATCCCAATAATTTTACTGGTCGAATTCGGATTGGTATATTCCGATCCACAACCCCAGACATCAAACCCAAATTGATACCACCAGTTTACACATCGTGTATTATTCGGAGTAAAAATTGAAGTCCGTGAATTCCAAAATCTCATGCTATAGATCTAGGTTTTCTTTTATTTGGTTGTCCCTACTAATAATTAAAAATAAGAAATTTGGGCCGTCGTGGGCTTGCCCAAGCTCATAATTTAATGGATACCTAAAACGCTTACATAATAATATGTATAAACATTATAGAAAATACCACATGAACAAAACGAGCTTAAAAATACTTAAAAATGAAACATCGAAAACTACCGAAACAAAAAAGGACATTATAACAACATTAGAAACAAGATAGAAACAACCCAGAATAACGAAACAATTTATAAAACAACGCATGAACAAAAAGAGCATAAAAAGTAAATAAAACTTGTATTGAAACATCGAAACAACAACGAACAACATAGAAACAACCAATAAACAAATATAAACAACATCGAAACAACAAATATAACATATAAAGCAATATATGAACAAAAAAATTGAAAAAAGCGTAAAATAATAAAAAAAATATGCGGGAGCGTAAAAATTCAAAAAAGAGCACAAAAGTGATAGGAGCGTAACAATGTCTTTTTAGCAAAAATCGAGGTATTCCCGGCAATTTCTCAAAATTATTTATTTTGTAGCCCAAGTTTCTTGCCCCGACCAATATTCTTGGCTTTTTTTTTTAAAAAAAAGTAGGATGGAATAGTAGGGAAAAGGTACACATGCACTCATATGAGATCGAACTTGGGTCATTCACCATAATAGCACGAGCCTCTACCATTTAAGTACAACGTTGATCCCGCATTCTTGAACTTTTTTTGGAATAATCGCTACAAGAATATTCCAGTTTACCAACAGAATATACCGACGAAAATGATTTTGTCACTAAATTTTACAGTTACCTACAGAATATCGACAGAATAAAAAAATTTGTTTTCACCCAAATTATACCGACAAATCACCAACAATTTTTAATTTATCGACGAAATATTGTAGGTATTTACCAACGATTTTGGATTATGTAGGTAATTATCTACATACAATGATATTATCTACTACAATTTTACCTACACTTTACAATTATCTTAAAATTTACCTCTGATTTTTTTGTAGGTAAACCGATTTTTTCTTGTAGTGAATGGCAATCGAATTATATTTATTACAATTTCCAACCTTTTTGTACTTTATAAAAGAATTGTTATTTCAAAATAATAATAATAATAATAATAATAAAGAAGAATTGTTTGGGTAATAACTCACTAAACATGGCAAAGTTAACAAATTTTATGGCATGGTATTTACTAGAGTCATCAAAGTGATTTGGGGTGGCTCGATGCTAGCCCATCGTGCCGAGTGTGAAATCGGGCGGCCCGCCCTAGAATTCTGCGGGTTACTATTTTGGGAAGCCCACCCAATCAATGTTTTAAAAATACACTAAAATTGCTTGAATTGGCGGCTGGTGTTTCGAGCTGTGCCAATCTGGTCAAATAGGTCGACCAGTCTATTCACGGACCTATCGGGCAAGTCCATCTGGTGAAGGCGATTTTTGACTCTAATATTTACCCATTAGAAGTAATCATTTATCAAATAAATCAGCCCACAACCATCATAATAGGGAATTACATAAAATATCAATTTGTAAATAAACAACAATATTGTTTCCCCTCTTTTAAACATCAACAATATGTTTGAATCTATAGTTTTTATAGAAAAAAGAGAAAAGAAAAAAGCAAGATAAACTAAATTTCATTTTCTTGGGATAAAATATTTTTTATAATTTAATTAATTTGTTATTTATAAATAGAGGTTAATATATATATAAGCGAGTAAGTATTTTTAAATAAATAAATTAATATATCTCTTCTACTTTAAAATTAAACAAGAAAAATGTTTTCACAAATTTTTTTCACAACGTCGTATCATTTAATTCAAGGTGCAAATATAGTTATTAGAATGATATTCGGATACATTATGAATGACATATCAAAATACCTCAATATATCTCAAAATGATAATTTTTGCATCGTTTGAACATCAATTCGTCAACGATCTAGATATTTTCGATACTCCTAATTTGTATTTGAATGGACTGACTTGTATTTCATGGAAGGATTTGGGGAAATTATTAATTTTCATATGACTCCATATAAAATTAATTTGAAATACATCACAATAACTTAATTAAAAATATTGCTCAAATAAGAGCATATACTAATTAATGATTTCAAATCCATTATATTATTTTATGAGATCACTTAAACAAGTTCAATGGATTTATTACCATGGATTTGCAATCCTTAGCTTCAAATGTATGTCGATCGAAATCTAACCCAAATTAATTGAAACCATTTAATCCCATTTTTTTTTATTTTGAAGACGATCGGATACAGTAATAGACAATTAATTTGAAAAACAATTATATGCGTAATTAATTTCTACACAACTATAATCTCCATTTGATTTGCATTTTTTTATAGATTTCAATCTCCAAGGAGGATCCTATGTCTCAAAATCAAATCCAAGACCTCTCCTATAAATAGATGAAGAATTGAAGCAACAAGACACAACAACACAAGCAAACTTCTTGTTCTTCACTTTCATATTCTTGTTGTATTTAGCCTAAGTCTTCCACTTGAATATCTTGAGTACTTGATTGGCATGTATTTTGCACGTATTTTGGGCTTAATTGTGGCTAGAATGTGTTGATATGCATTCATACATGAGTAAATAGGGCTTTATTCATGCTTTGTGGAAAAGGATTATGCTTTGCTCATTTTGTAGGAATTGATTGATAAATTATAGCATTTTGGCAACAATTCGAGCATTGCGATAAAGAACCGCCAACACTTGACGTAAAGTACAAAGTTTGGAGTTGAATCGAGAAGAAGTCGGATGAACCGGAGGCGAAAAATGGAAGAAAATGGCCGAGTACTAGTTGCGGCCCGGTGAGCACGGGCGGGGTGTGCTACCCTAGCACATCCCGTGCTCAACTTAATAATGAGTTTTCAAGGTTCGACTACAAGCACGGGCTGGTCGTGCTATTGCACACCTGACCCCTGCTCCATTTAGTGGTTTGAATAATTTCTGCGACCCACAAGCACGGTCAAGGGCGTGCGTGCCTAGCGCACAACCCGTGCGCCTCTGCGAGAAAAAAATAGAGTCGACTAGTTTTGATTTAGGTTTCACCCAAACGAAGTACAAATAGAGACAGGCGACCAAAAATAAGGACACGCCGATTTTTGCCCTAAAAGCGAGAGAAAAGAGCAATTTTCCACCGAAGATTGGAGAGATCGATCAAGACCGCAACCACACCTTCAAGGATTGAAGATAGATCGAGAGATCGTCATCATCCCCCGAGTTCACTCATTCCATAGTATCGTTATTTTCAATTAGTTAGACATGAACATTAATATTTTGTCTATGGATTATTTCTTTTCTATGTTTGGCTAAACACTTTGTGATTCCCTGGTTTGGGAGTATGTTAATGGATACTTTTATTCGATGATTAATTGCAATTAAAGTTAATGTTTTCCAACCCTATTCAAGTACTTTGCTTTAATTCTTGTTTTATCAAAACGCGTTTGGTCTTGTCGATGTATTGATTCACAATTCTAACCGATGAGTTTCAATACCGGATCTATGAGTACTTGACATGAATATCTTGCATGATTGAGAAGTCTGTGAATATTCGTGAGGCTTTATAATCTTTTGAACTTTTGGAAGTTGGATATCTCATGTTGAGTAGAGATGCTAGCATAGATATTCCAATCAACGTTTTTACATGCATCTCGAGAGAAAGGGTAATTACTTTTGTGATCGGTCTATAGGGAAGAATACGTTTAACTTTGGTTTAATTAATCTGAGAATAAAAGGGGATATTAATCAAACCATAACCCAAGAATCCATTCATTATCTTGATCTTTCAATCATTCTTTACTTTGTTATTTTAGGATAAATTTACGCTTTAGTTTATAAAACCAATTCACTCACTTTCGATCGTCTAGATAAAAAAGGCTATTATAATCCAAGATTTAGTACATTAATTTATTAATCCTGTGGATTCGACCTTGCTAACATTATTCTATAAACTACATCGTACACTTTGCGGTGAAGCTAAAAATAAGGCGAACAAGTTTTTGGCACCGTTCAGGACTAATTAAATTTTTAGTACTAATATTGCGATAAATAGAATTATTTTCAATTTAGACATTTTTTCTTTATTTTTATTTTGTTGTTTAATTTTACTTCTACCGTGTTTGACTTGTTTTCTTTAGTTGGTTCGGGTAGTGCATGAACACTCGCTCGAAGCAAGAAGAATTATCACCGTTCATACCAGAGGTTGAGGCTTTTGCTAGCGAATTAGTGCGGCTACTAAACGGGCGGAAAAGCAAGAACAAGCTATGGCGGATTGAAGATAACAATAGAGGCAATAACGGGGTCGATAACGGAGGTAACAACCGCCAACAGAGTCAATGTTGAGTTACCAATACCGAGGTTCCGGCGGTTCCCGATCCGAAGAATAAAGCGATTTGCGACTACTTTCACCCCGCGGACACAATCGCAACTATGGTGGAATCGCCAATGTCCCAATCAATGCGAACAATTTTGGTGGGTCAAGACTCGATTTCGATGGTGCGGCAGAATCGGTTTGGGGGTTTCCCCCTAAGAATCCCAACTCTCATCTTGCGAACTTCATACAGATTTGCAATACCATCAAGATGAATGGGATGACCGATGATCTTATACGTCTTCGCCTATTCCCTTTCTCTTTAAGGGATAATGCTAAATCGGCTAGCGCCCTAACTCGGAGTGTGAACAATCTGGTCCTTTTTGTTCGATAGCATGGTCCTCAACTCCTTTCTCGGCCTCAACCTTGCCATGTGCTTGATTTCCTCCCCGAGGCCTCAACTGTCTTGTTTGATTGATTGATCAATTTGCGTCCAAGTCGAGATCTAAATAATTTTTTCGAAAATAAAGAATTTCCAATTTTTGTTGGTTCGTGTTGGACATGTTAGTAAGTCCTATTGTTAATGTGGTGAATTTAGTTTTAATATCATAAAAAATACTCATTAGTGACGACATCAAAGAGTTATAATGACTAAAGTAGCGATCGTCGTAATAGAAAATACAATAAATGACGAAATATTGTAGTCACTAATATGTCATGTGGTTAGTGACAAATGTATGACGTTGAAATTAAAAGGAATTTTCTATGACATCAAACATCGTCATCAATTACCATTTATTTGTCATTGAATAAATTCCGTCCATAAAGTAGGTGTGGAATTTTGCCTCCAAATATTTATGCGATAAATTTAGTTTGAATGTCATAAAAATACACATTAGTGACGACATCGAAGAGTTATAATGACGTAAGTAGCGGACGTCGTAATAGAAAATTCAATGATGATGAAATATTGTAGTCACTAATATATTCATGTGATTAGCGACAAAAGTGTCACGTTGTAATCAAAAGAAATTTTCTATGACATCAAATACCGTCATTAATTACCATTCATTTGTCATTGAAAGAATTCCCTCCACAAAATAGGTGCGAAATTTTGCCTCCAAACATTTACGTGACGGATTTAGTTTTAATGTCATAAAAATATACATTGATGACGACATAAAAGAGTTATAATTACTAAAGTAGTTGTCGTCGCAATAGAAAGTTCAATAATGAATTAATATTGTAGTCACTAATATATTCATGTGAACAAAGTGACAAAAGTATCACATTGTCACCAAAACGTATTTTCTATGACATCAAATATCGTCATCAATTACCATTCATTTGTCATTGAAAGAATTCCTCCATAAAGTAGGAGGGAAATTTTGCCTCAAATATTTATGTAACGAATTTATTTTAATGTCATCAAAAATACACATTCGTGACGACGTAGAATAGTTATAATGACTAAAGTAGGTATCGTCGTCACAATAAAAAGGCATTAACGACAACTTTACAATTTCGTTATTCAAAGAACAAATGGTGACAAAATCAATTTCGTGGCATGAAATTTCGTGATAAAATATATGATTTCTTGTAGTGTCCTAATCTTGAAAAAATTTATGATGCGAATTTTCACACTTATTAAAAACGAAAATGACTAAAATGAAATAGGCAATGAAGTTGGGCCTTGTGCTTGTTATCTGAACAACTAGTTCTCAAAGTTCAAACACAAATACATATTCTTGAATGTATTTTTCACATGATTATGAGGTATGATATTCTTTTTTGAATTCATCAATAAAAAATATTAAATAATATTCCTCGTCTATTATATGATACTATTTTAAAATAATTACAATGTAAGAGATATATTTCATATAACTATTAGAACAATGTACATGCCACATTAAAAAAATGGAGATATGCATATGGGTGGCAATTTCGAACCTATCACGCAAACCCAACACAAATTTAACACGAAATTGATGAGTGTGGCTCCGCACTTCATGGTTTCGATCAAAATTGAGTCAAACCCGAATAACCCGCTAATTAATCGGTTGGATTCGGATCAACCTACTATGACCCATTCAACATGTCCGTGAATTCAAAAAAAAAAAAAACTAAATATATTATAAATTGTAATAAAAAGTTAAAAATCGGACATATCCTTAAAACTTAAATGTTAAAATCTCATTAATTATGTAATGTTATTATTTTGGATGTCTTTTTGTATGTGTCCTCAAAATATGATTAGTATGTTATGTTGTTTCTTTCTATTTGTAGTGAATTGTAATATTTTTATTGATTGAATAGTGTGCCAATATAAATGATTCTAAAAATCTAAATTTATTCAGTTAAATTATTAAATGTACATAAAAATAATTTTATTTAACGAGTTAAACACGTCGGGTTGTTACTGAATAGGTCGGGTTCATGTTCAAATTTTGACATTAATAATTTTGAGAAATTCCCGAAATACCTCGCTTTTGAAAAATACCACCAAATACGCTCATATCACTTTTGTATCTATTTTTTTCCTTTTTTACGCTCTAGCATATTTATTGATTATTTTTACGCTTTTTCATTTTTTCTTGTTCATGTATGTTTATATGTTATATATGTTGTTTCGATGTTGTTTAAATTTATTTCTTTGTTGTTTCTTAGTTGTTTCTTTTGTTATTTCGATGTTTCAAAATAACTTTTACCTATTTTTATGTCTTTTTTTTATTCATGTATTGTTTTGTACATTGTTTTTATTGTTTATGTGATGTTCTATAATATTTTTAATGTTGTTCGGATAATTTTTTATTGTTTCCGTGTAGTTTTCAATGTGTATGTACAATTTTTACCCACTTTTAAGCTCGTTTTATTCATGTGATGTTTTTAATATATTTTTTTACGTTGTTTCTAGGTTATTTTCATACCATTTTTAATGTTGTTCTTATGTATCTTTGTCGTTTCCACGAAGTTTTCGATGTTTGAATACAATTTACCTATTTTTAAAAAAGTCAAGAAAATGCAAAAAAAGGATAGGAGCGTAATGTGATGTCTTTTTTAGCAAAATCAAGGTATTCCCAAAGAATTTCTCAATATCATTTATTTTGTAGCCCAAGTTTCTTGCCTTGCCCAATATTCTTGGCTTTTTTTTATTAAAAAAAAGTAGGATGGGAGTAGTAGTAGGAAAGAGGGTACACACGCACTCATATAAGATCGAACTTGGGTCATTCACCATAACAGCACGAGCCTATACCATTAAAGTACAACGTTGATCCCGCATTCTTGAACATTTTTTGGAATAATCGCTACAAGAGTATTCCAGTTTACCAACAGAATATACCGATGGAAATGATTTTGTCACTAAATTTTACGATTATCTACTGAATACCGACAAAAAAATTATTTTCACCCAAATTATACCAACAAATCACCAATAATTTTTAAATTTACCGACAGAAATATTGTAGGTATTTACCAACAGTTTTAGATTATGTAGATAAATATTTACATACAATGATATTATCTAACCACGATTTTACCTACACTTTACAATTATCTTAAAATTTACCTACAGAATTTTCTGTATGTAAACTGATTTTTTCTTGTAGTGAATGGCAATCGACAATTATATTTATTACGATTTCCCACCTTTTTGTACTTTATAAAAATAAGAATTGTTATTTAAATTTAATAATAATAATAATAATAATAACAATAATAATAATAATAATAATAATAACGAATTGTTTGGGTGATAACTCTAACTAAACATGGCAAAGTTAACAAATTTTATGGCATGGTATTTACAAGAGTTGTCAAATGACCGGGCCGGGCCACTATTTTGGGGAGCCCAACCCACCCATATTTTAAAAATACACTAAAATTGCTTCGGGCCGACCTAGTGCTTCGGGCTTAATGGGCGAAATCAAATAGGCCCGCGTCTTTTCGCCTGAGAATCGCGGCCAGTCCGATCTATTACCTGACCAGGCCATTTTTTGACAACTCTAGGATTTACCCATTAGAAGAACTCATTTATCAAATAAATCAAGACTTTCATCATCATAATAGGGAAATACATAAAATGTCAATTTGCTAGTCAATAATCAGTCGGTAAAAATATTGTAAATAAACAGAATATTTTTTCCCTTTCTAAAATCAACAAAGATGCTTGAATCTATAGTTTTTATAGAAAAAAAGAAAAGAAAAGCAAGATAAACTAAATTTCGTTTTCTTGGGATAAGAGAAATTTTTTATAATTTAATTAATTTATTATTTATAAATAGAGGTTAATATATATAAGCGAGTAAGTATTTTTAAATAAATAAATCAATATATCTCTTCTTCTTTAAAATTAAACAAGAAAAAATGTTTTCATAGCGTTTTTCAACGTCGTATCGTTTAATTCAAGGTGCAAATATAGTTATTAGAATGATATTCGGATACATTATGAATGACATATCAAAATACCTCAATATATTTCAAAATGTTAATTTTTGCGTTGTTTGAACATCAATTCGTCATTGATCTAGATATTTTCGATACTCCTAATATGTATTTGGATGGACTGACTTGGATTTGATGGAAGGATTTGGGAATTTATTAATTTTCATATGACTCCATATAAAAATTAATTTGAAATACATCACAATAACTTAATTAAAAAATATAGCTCAAAATAGGAGTCTATACTAATTAATGATTTCAAATCCATTATATTATGTTATGAGATCACCCAACAAGTTCAATGGATTTATTATCATGGATTTGCAATCATTAACTTCATATATATGTCGATCGAAATCTAACCCTAATTAATTGAAACCATTTAATCCCTTTTTTATTTTATTTTGAAGACGATGAGAACACTAATAGACAATTAATTATTTGAAAAAAATTATATGCGTAATTAATTTAATGGGTTTGCTTATCGGCGGATAAGCACAATTAATTGGGTCTTTTTTCTTCAGCTGTTGCTGTGTTACTATCCTATATATCATTTTAAATATATACTATTCTAAGTGTTACACAACTTCAACCAAACTTCTTTGCAAGAAACAAAATATTAGGGCTAAGGTAGATGGTATGTTGTCAATCAGTCATCGTTACCCCTTTATTTTCTTGCCCAAAACTCCAAAATATAAAATTTGGAAATGTACTTTTTGGCTTAATTAATTTTGTATATGAATCATTTCTCGTTTCCATTCTGTATTTCTCCTAATGCTAGCTCCAGCTAACGGCACCGATATTTCTTAAGGATTTCTACATCAAATGAACTTTAATTCCCAGGTATCTGAAACAATTGAAGTCCCTTCTCTTTTATTTTTTTAATCGTACGTTAAGGATAATATTATATAAATCTACTTTATTAATTAAGTACAAGGAAACAATCATTATTTTGAGTTTGCAGTACTTTTTTATGTATCAGGAAGCTGGAGAGATGGGAAAAGAATGATATATGGAGTATATAATCTTGGAGCTACAGGAGAATTAAAGACATACAGAAATTAAATGTAAGAAATATATATATATGTACACATACTAGAATCAAAGCATGGTTAAAAGGTAGACAAATTTTTGGCCTGACTTCATTAATTTATTATCTTCCAAATTCAATTTGTTAAATCTCTATACCATTTTTTGGGGGTTGGTTTCTTTAAGGCAAAACCATGATGTGGTAATTCTTCATGTTAGTTTATCAAATCTATTAATACAAAATAAGTTATATCTACGACTACGAGAGTGGATGGGATTTTTGTATTCAATTTGTTGAAATTTTTTTGTATTCGTTTTTTTTGTTAGTGTCTTTATTTCCCGGTTGATTTACGAAATTGCGTAGGCGGGTCGGTGTTTCGCCTTGCAATGCGTAATATAGCTCGTATCCGGGTTGTTCCAGACGTGGTCTCCTCATGGAGTACCTGGTCGTCCTCCTTTTAGGGTGGTTTAGTCTCTGTCGGGGCAGGTGCTTTGTTTTTATTTTGTTTGTTGTTTTTTAGTTTATTTTCGTTAAGTCTAGTTTTACTCCTCGATAAGTGATTGTATTCATCTCAAATGCTTTCCCTTTGACATCTATATTTGTTTAAGGTGATACTTTTCTTTATGTGACAGTGTAATATTGTTCTTGAGTTTTGAATATATTTGGTATTGTTTTGAAAGAAAAAAAAAAAAAAGAGAGTGGATGGGATTAATTTTGGAAGCGAACAACTCTCGAATATTGTACATATGTACACAACTGTACATATGTACACAACTGTACGTAAAAAGAAACTTGTATAATTTATAAAGTAGGGCGTGACTAGCTAGTACCTCAATGAGTCTAATTCATTATTTTACAGCCGAGAACATTGTTCAAAACTACGATATATTAAATACCAGACAATTCAATTACATACAGAGACAAATTTTTCAAAATATTTTTTGTTGGAAGACTGTGAACTGAACAGTAGTCTTAACTTAAAAATTAAATAAATTTGACTAACTAATTGTATATGGGGCGGGTCCATAAGGACCAAGTACGCCGCCCGGACCCAGCTGTTTTTTTCAAAACGGGTCCACAACCCGCCCTAACCCATTTAACCTGTTTGGGCCATGCTCCACCTATCGCTATCCCTATACCTATCATTGTCCTTTTCAAAAAAATTGATTTTGAATTGGATCTTGGATTTTACGGGAAAAAGAGTCAAAAAAAATGTGAAGGGAAATACTACTATGAACATAATTACAAGATTATCATATATGATATATATGTGGATATAGCTTTGGGAAAAATTATTTTTTTATTTTGTAGATATATATTCTATAATTAACAAAGAAAATTTAGTAACAAATCATTTCTTTCGATAATGTGGAATTTTCTTGTAGTTCTTTTTTAACACTTTCGTCGATATTGGTTACTATATATGTGATAACCATCGACGAAGATAGGGGACAATGTTGGGTCCCAGTCGCCCCTCCCCCTTTTTAGCCTAATTTTATTTAAAAAATTAAAACAAAAATAAAAAATAAAAAATTTAAGTCATAACTTATATTTTTTTTTTTAGTTTTTCATCCTCCCCCACTTTTATATGACCGCTCACTCCACTTTTGTGGTCTGGCTGCATCATTATTGATAACATATTTAATGAAATGTATATTTACCACAAAAAGACATAAGAAGTTTAAATGGCGAAGTTTAAATTTACCCCACCAAATCAATTCTAATTAATTGCCATCTTATATATATAAATATATTTATATCATTGTATAATCATGCATGCACAAGAAAGTTTCTTTGGGCAGCTTTTTAGATAGAGAGAGATGGTCAAAAGCTGCCAAATATACATAACAATATCCCCCAAAATCAGATAGAACTTCTTGGGGGTAGACCAAGTTTACCCTTTTATAGTTTGTTATAGTTACAGATCTAATCCCAGCTTTATAAAACCCCACATTTTCATACATATATAGAAATATATAAAAAAAAAAAAAAAAAAAAAATAAGTAACTAACCTATTTTATTTCCCTCACTGTGTGTTGTGTGTACTAGGTGCAGAAAGCAAATTAAAAGATCAATATTATAAGGTAAAAACTCTTTACCCAATGAACATTTCGATTTTTTCCATAAAGCATATATATAGAAGAATATATGTTGGTCTAGGCCTGCAAATCCATGCATGTTTGTTTTAACTAATTTTTTTATTTGGTTAAACACGATGAATTTGTTATTCCTTTTTTAGCTTCTTTTTGTTAGAGCAGGCCGGCAAAGAACAAAGGTTTCTGTCTTGGGTTTGATCCTTTTGTTTTTGTTTTGTTCGAAAATTAAACAACTAATTTATTTTGAACATTAAATATTTTTGTCACCCTAAAAAGGAGTAATGTACTTTTGTTTTGTTTGTTGTTTGTTTTCCTGTTTGACAGAATTAAGATCATTAATGGAGGCACAAGGTGGAGAAGTGAGAAGACTTCATATTGTCTATTTTCTTAGTCGAAAGGGCCGTATCGAACATCCTCATCTCATTCGAGTCCATCATCACTCTAAAAATGGTGTTCGATTACGAGGTTTGTTTACACACATCTGATTTTTTATTTTTTTGTATCAAATGTGTATTAACGCTCGTGTGATTGATACGTACGTAATTTGTAATGAACCAGATGTCAAGAGATGGTTGGGAGATTTGCGAGGAAAAATATGCCAGAATCATTTTCTTGGTCATACAAGAGGTATTTAGTACTATATTTAGTACATTTTTAAATCAGAGATTTTGATCAGCAAAATGTTAGATTTTAATTTGATGCAAATAATTTAAATTAAAGTTTGTGTTTAATTATTTTTCAATTGGGCAGGAGATACAAGACAGGTTATGTATGGCAAGATTTGCTGGATGATGATCTCATTAATCCAATCTCGGACAATGAATATGTCCTCAAAGGATCAGATATTTCCTCCTCCACCATTAAAGGTAAATTATAGTATCAATTTACTATTTTGAATATTTTTGAAATGAAAATTAATTCGTTATAGTGTTTTTCTTCTATTCTGTATATCTCCAAAATTAATTCGAGTAATGTAGTAATTAAGGGATAATGTTTTTGGTACCATAATTTAGACTATTTTGAGATTTAGTCTTAAGTAGTATTTTTAAATTTTAGTCCAATATTCTTTAAAAAAAATTGGACAATTAGTCCTGACCGAAATTATGTACTTTTAGTGGCCAATCAGTTGCAAATATGTTTAAAAAAATTGGGGATTTGACACAAAAACTGCCACCAAACATTAAAATACCCAAATTCTGTGCGCTAATTTTTGATGATTTGATTTGTCTATGCCTGCTCCAAATTACCAAGGTCCCTAAATTTCCTAGACACATTAGCATCAGTCAGTCCAAAGTTAGCATTACGATAAAATTACACAATTTCAATTTTCAGATTTATTTTTTTCCTTACACCAGATTATTCTTACACTGAGGAAAAAGTTGGCAAGCAAAAGGATGAATTTCTGCAAGAAGACCTAAAAACCAACTGCAAAGAAGAAAATCACAGCCATTCATCAGAGACCTCAATGTACATCTCAACAAAATCGTCGTCCGAAATCGAAGAAGAATATTCTCCAACTTTTGGCTCAGAAACATCCACAGTCACAGATGATTCTGCAAAAGCTCATAAGATGGAAAATAAAAGTACTTCAGACGAAAAAGCACCATCGGATGATAAAACAGATCGTTCGTCGCCATTTTACTCGACGCTTTTGAGTAAAAAGAACAAGAAGAGGAGCAACAAAGTGAGCACTAATGATGAAAATCCCAAGATTTCATCATCAGCAGCTGATCATGAGCCTAATTTGACAAAGAGCAAAAGCTATTCAAATGGTGCATCAAATGTGTTTCGAAATTTGATGAGTTGTGGTGCATTGGATACTAATGACTCTGCAGTGGTGCCAATAAATAAGCAGAGTAATAATAATAAGCCTAATAGTAGTTTGTTGAACATGTGTTCTAGTGATTTGAAAAATGTAAATTCAGCAGCAGAGATATGCAAAAGGGATCATAGGGTTGGAGGGTCTCAGAGGATATTTGGAACTCCTAGGTGGACTCAACAACAATTGTGTGGCAGGTTACATTTCATTTTTTTGCCATTTCTTATTAATAAAAAAAAAAAAGTGTACAATTTGTACTATGTTACTTATGGGTATGATGTAATATGTTCGTAATTGTTGGATTTTGACAGGAAAAGCTTTGATGGGGTTAAGGATTCAGTGAAGAACAAGAGTGATTTAAGAGACCAAAAGGCACCTTGTGCTGCTGCTTACAAGCCAGTTAACGGGCCCATTTGCTCGTAAGTTGATCAAACATTGGTTTGTCTTTTTTCCTTTTTCTCCTTTGAACTAATAACTGATCAACAGGTTAAGACAGAGAAGAAAATTCTACTTTTTGAATTCTGGTTGGCAAAATCACCTTGTTTCATTAAATAGCTCTCGTATTTAGTCCTTAATTCCAACTTTTTTGCGTTCACGTGCTATTAATGTTGAGTCTTTCCAATCAATTTTGGGATTTCTGACGGATTGAGGACTAAATCTGAGAGTTTTTTTAACGAAATAGGGTGGCAATTTTGCCACACCCATATAGTTTTAGGACTAAATTTGCAATTGCAATTTACCCAATTACAATATATCATGAATATGGTCACGGAAAATCATCAACTGTCATATTTTTACTCCGATTGTCACACATAATGACATAATTAGAGGGTACTTTTTGGAGGGTCATGGGAATATGGGATAATCACCATCATTATATTGATTTTGCATGACATGGACATAGCCCACACATAAATCCCAAAAATCAATCATTACGAAGGGCCTGGACATGAAAATCCAAGATCCACTTCATATTTTTTAATTAGGATATTTACAAAAACTACCCTAAAATTTGGGGTAATTACAAAATAACCCAAAGAAGTTTCAAAATTATAAAAAAAAAAAATAAATAAATAAATAAAACCCATAAGGGGTAACTATAATATTTATAAATGTCAAGGGGGTGTTTGAAATTATTTTGCTTATGAAGGGAATAAAGTGTAATACATAATAAAACCTCAGGAGGATTTTCGTAATTTTTTGGGGGTTTGTTACTAACTCAAACCGTGGGGGTAGTTTTTGTAATTATCCCTTATTAAATTATCATGATTCCATAAATAATAAATTGTCTTGATTCCAATGATGTTTTTTTTTTTTGTGCCAGACAATGTGGGAAGCCATTCAAGCCAGAGAAACTGCATTCCCATATGAAATCATGCAAGGAATGAAAGCCATGTCCAAGGCAGGTGCTGCTAATTCTGCTGCTGTTGACAAAGCATCAAAGGATCTATTGAGTCCCAAAATGGGGACTCACTTTCTGGCCATTTACTAACTCATTGAATTTTACAACTTTTTGCTTAGTCTACATTTGTTTATTCCTCTAGAATTCACTTTAGTGATGAAGAAAAACTTTAGTAGCTATCATTCAAGTCCTGCAAATTTTTAAATGTAAAGAAACGATAATCATAAGGCAAAGTTACAACTCCCATAATTCTTAGTAGAACAACCATTAATCTTTAGATGTAAAGGAAAAGGGCTGAAACTACCTTGTTGAAAATAAAGGGTTTAATTACACAAATAGTTCTTTTTCAAAATTACAAACACCCCCTTAAAGTTTGTATTTGTTAAATAAATACCCCTTATTGAGGCCTGAGGGTGCAGTTTGTAAAACGAAACAAATATCAATTGTTTATCTGTAATTTTGAAGGATAGCAGGGTGCAGTTTGTAAAACGAAAACAAATATCAATTGTTTATCTGTAATTTTGAAGGATAGCTAGCATTTTTTTGTAACTAAACTAAACCTCAAGGTAATTTTTGTAATTAACCAAAAGTAAAAGATCAAGCTGTGCAGCATATAGTGTACTGATACATTTCTCCCCATCCTTCATGCAAAGATTTCCAATTGTAAACAATCTCAATAACTGTAAAACAGTAAAGACATTTGTTCTGAAAAAGAGTTTTACTAATTTCTCAAATCTCTTTCTAATCCACTAAAGTTAGTAATAGTACAGAACAGTAAGCACATCTGCATGTCAAGAATGGAGTCCATTATGTGAAATTTGGACAACCTAAAACTATAACTAGGTAATAAATTCAGTTTCAGTAACAAATCAAACACTAATCCAGTCAGGTTAGCCATATATTAACGTCAAGAGTCAAAAACTACCTGCACGAAACAGCAGAATCGACATGATCAAGTAGATATCCATATAATTTCTTTCTCAACCTCTGTATCCTCTCATCATTAACACTATCTCCTCCTTGAAATGCCTCATCCAACCACTGATTAACCCTTTTAAGCTGCCCGAGAACTGCAACCTTTGAAACATCGTCTCTGCTCTTTAATCCAAATCCATCATTTAAAGACAAGTCCAAATAATCCAAAAACCAAGCACGCGACGATGAAATCAACTTTTGTGCTAAATTAGCCACATGTCTCAATCCTGTGCCCTGTGACCATTTTTCTTGTCCAGCATTTGTTCGTTTTGCGTTAGAAAGACGTCGTCTTGAATGAGATGACAATTCTTTCGCTTTTGAAACTGATTGATTTGATGTATGGTTTATGGGATTTTTTGTTTCTTTAGGCGAATGGTTTTCTATGTCGATTTTCTGTGGAGTGTTTTCTATCAGAACATAGTGACGTTTTTCGAATTTGTGTTACCCTTTTCTCCTTCTTTCGTGTACAGAGAGAATTTGGAAAAATCGGTCTGGACTGCAGCTTGAACCCATAATGAAGCATTTTGAATATCAGGAGTTATGGAATTAGAAGTTTTCACATTTATAAGGGAACTAATAACTTTAGCAGCTTTCGTCATGCTCTCGTAAAGGTTCAGAAATTGTTCGACTAATGGGCCAGAAGAATTTTTCTGAGACGACTCGCATAATTCTGCAAACATACTACAATTAAGCATATGAGATGTTAGCTTTTTCAAATTATTTGGAGACTAATATAACTCCTCAAGGGACAATTTGTAGAACACTACATATTTTTAACACTGAACAAAAGAGTACAAAAAAAAAACACCTAGATTATGACAGCAAGTAGTCTAAATTTATTATCACTGGATACGACATTTAAATTCTTCGTCTCAGCATTAGAAAACGTAGGCAAAAATCTTTTTGCAACTGCAGTCCATCAACTCATATTACAGAAACAGTTAACTCAAATCTTTAAGGTCGAGTATAAAAAGTTTGCTATAGCAAATACTCAGATTTAAATTCATGACCTTAATTATGAATTCAACACGATATCACTTTAATTAAAAAACATAACAAATGGATTACAGAGATGAAAAAATAATTGAGATAAATTTATTTCAGCTTAGAGCATATTTTGTGTACAAACAACAAAGGATTGTGTGTGTACCTCATGCACCGAAGGACACTTTCGTATATAGATGCTTCTTCTAATGCATGAACTGCAGAGACAAATGCAACATTCCTAAAGCTTCTTGTTTCCTGCGAATCATGATGAGTGTATAAACTGGAAACTAATAGACGACATAACATAAAATCATTCTTGCATCAAGTGTACATATGTGTAGTTTACCTTTCCAAGGTCACAGATGGCAGAAGGAAGTGAATCCCAGAACATCACTGAGTCGGACCAGTTTTTGGAACTGAGGGTGACCTTATTAAAATCGCAAGGAAAAACAACATCATCTGGCGATTTCATGCTTTTCATAGTAGGCTTAGTCGGATGCTTTGGTGAAACGATAACGTTCTTGCTTGTAAGTGGTGAAATGCTCAAACCGTTTGGTGAATCATGAGGAACACCTTATTAGTTACAGCCTGCCACAAAAAAGGAAGACAATATCAACTTACTCATGTATTTTGCTGTCTATATCACCTTTTTCGCATAGCTGTGAGAATGAATTATCTTAAAAATGCTTCAAAATTTTCAGTTTGATTTTCTTTTGACACGGTTCAACTATTCAAGTATCAATGAAGAAATAGTTCAGCATAACACCTTCAGTTAAGCCCATCGGCAGTGTACTTTCTACCCTGTTGTTCTTCAGAATCTACTTAAGTAAATCAAATCCAAAGCAAAACAAGTGATAATTGATGTAATTACATGTAAAATATAATCACCCTTTCTCATTATCTTTGTGAAAGGCTTTTAACTCCTCTCTCTTCAATTTATGGTACAATATTGCATATACAACAACTAGAACAAATTATGTGTATCGACGTGAAATGACTTAACAAAAGACAATCCACTAACAATCTATGGGAGTGTTTGCAAAGACTTCTTTTTTAAAATAAGTGATTTGTTTTTAAAATAAGTGATTTATTGTAGCAAAGTAAAAGTAGTTGAGAATTAGAAGTTGGTAATGTTTGCAAATAGAATCGAAATTGAGGGTGTTTGGTGAACAAGTTGTAAAAGTGTTTATTTATTCGTAGAAGTCAAACCATAAGCAAAATCAAATCAAGCACCCATCTCCCTACTTTTAGATTCTAATTGAATGAATCAAAATCAAAAACAGAGTTAGCAATTGCAAACACTAAAAGTTATTTTTTCAGCCAAAAGCAGAGAATCACTTTTTTTAGTGATTGCAAACACTCCCTATATTTGCTTGCATAGAGATAAAAAGATAAACTTACAGATTCTAACCATGGAAATTTATCCCTCGATTTCGACTTCGCCCCTCCACCACAATTTTTCGATCGAGGACTCATATCCCATCCTTTTCGCCCCGAGTCGAAGCTCAATCTTCTACTCTCCAAACCTCCAATTTTCCCATTTCCCAAAGAAAGCCTTCTTAAATTATCCTCTGCATTTTCCACCACTTTCTTCAACTTCCCCTTGGATTTCACCTTTACTTCCACTTTCTTAGAACTCAAAAAATCGCTCGAAATCAAATCTTTCGGATTTCGACACACGGGCGTCTCTTGGAATTGGTTTTAGGCCTTTAAGTAAAGGAACAGGGGAGCAAGAATCGAGCCGAGTGACATGGATGAACTGTCCGAGTTGAATCTTGTCATTTAGTATCAACTCAACATCTTCATCGGATACTGATACATAAGCTGAGTGCAATGAATCTGAAACCCTCAAAAAATATCCTCTGCTTTTCCAGGGATCATCTTCTAGTGACGGCACAATGCTAATAACCTTTACCATATCACCATCCCATATGAGAAAAAGCAAAAAAAATAAAATAATAATAATAAATTTTTCCCAAGGTAAAATTGATACAACATAAATGTCATAGTTTAAAAAAGCCCCATTAATCCAAACTACTAATATAAATTCTCAGTCAAATAATAAATCTGAAATTTCTTCATCCCCAAAACAGTGACAGGTATCGAAAAACGAAAATACAATCTTTATTCAGAAACACCTAATAAAGCCAGCAACAGAAATAAAGAAAATGCAATATAACAAAAAAAAATGTTCTTCATTAATACCAAAAAAGAAACAAAATCTTGTTTCACAAGAAAAAGTTCAAAAAAACACATGCCTGAAGAAGAGCAGAGCGGTGTTCACCGGCCACCTTGAAATCTTTATTACCCACATTTTGCAAGAGCTTGTCTAGTGTCCCCGGTGTAAGAGAAGCCATTTTTGCAGGTGGGCACTAGAACAAATAAATGTTTCTGAAATGAATGCACATAATATTAACTCAGCAACCCTTCTTCTTTTTTTTTCTTTTTTTTTTTTTGGGGGGGGGCTATTGATTGTTTAATTCAATGCAACACTATTGGCAAGAAGAATGCCCAAAGACTGAAAACTGAAATGCCCAGTTGAGGGTGGGCCTGGGGCGAATCTCAAAAAGGCAATGGAGGTGTCAGTAGGGGACACGTGTCAGACTGGGATGTGGTTTGGAGGTAGCTGTGAGTTGCAGGCATGGACAACAATGGGGTGGATGGGCGCAGGTGACGAGGTTTGTTCATGCCAATTGCCAACCAAATACAACAAAATTTATACTTGCAGTTTTTCTTTCTGGTGACAAATGACAATACTACCCCTTTGTTTAGTAGCTTTTCATAGGTTTTTCCCCTAAATTTCATCTCCAGTTTCAAATAATATTATTGTTTTTGAATATTGACATAATTTCATTTGATAGTTCTAAATCTAACTAATAGTCTAATAGAATAACAACTCAATGTCTATTTGATAGCAGGAGGTAATTGTCACACATGCTTCTAAAGTTAAAGTATTACAAACTCATAGTTAAAAATCAAGGTATGAGTAAATATCTTGAGTTACAATTATAAAGCAATATTTTTTAATTATAGTTTGACAGTTGAACTTGTACACCAATGTCTTTATTAAAATAAGTGTTAAAATGACACATCTCATCTTGAATAGCTTCTCACGTGTGGATTCGATTTAGAGGAGATCAAATATACTTTGATTCGATGAGGTCGAATATACATGTTTTCTTTACTGGAAAGACATGGTCGGTATTAAATAGCGTTAGATCCTACCAACAACACTCTGGCCGATTCAGACATCCCCAATTTACATTGATGGCGGTGATGAGAGGGCAAACTAGCCTCGAGATATGGTCGCTTTACGCCTAGAAGCTAAGTTACCAAAAAAAAGATGGTGTATTCCTTAACCTTAATTATTTACTCATTAGCCATAGGCTCCCATAATGTGACCAAAATGGTTGATCCAGCCTCCATTCATAAAGGGTAAAAATGTCCATGCATGAGAGTGGTGGGCCAAAAATGAAACAGGCAAGTGAAGCTGTCTCTCTCCAAGTCTCCAACTGTGTTGTGGACATGGACCTTTCATCAGTTAAATGAAGAAAGTGTAATTCAACATTATCTTTCGATTTTTATTTATAAATTAGTTAAATATACACAAAATATAAAAAAATATATATTGTAAGAAGGGAATGTTTTGCAGCTAAACATAAATAGGCTTCTAAAATTTTTCCTTTTCTTAAGATTCTTGTAATATTTTGGATAAACTTTTATGAGCATGAAACATATTGAGTATATGGAAATGTACAGTAAGAAAATTCACATCTTCTATACTATCTATAAAAGTGTGAATCACTTAAAAGTTTCTTGAAATTTTTGATATACCTATTATAACCCTAATGACTAGGTATTAAATAGTGTGAGAAGGGGGTATAATTGAACTTATCTTTAATAATATAATTTAAATATAATTTCAAGTGTCCATTCATATACCAAATTCTTTTTCAAATACTAAAAGTCTATTTTTTCTGTCATAACTTTTTGAGTAGTAAGATTTTTTAAACAAAATCAAATTCATATTAAAATAGGATTTTATAGCTTTCCAAACATATCTCATAAGCATATATATGGAATTCATATGAGAAAATTATAGCCCTTCAAAGTTTAATGCAATACATAATGTATACTACTTTATAATACTTTCAGAACAAATGATATCTTTGTTGTATTTTTTAGATAAAACAATAAGATTAAATTGAAGTAGAAATAAAAAATAAAAAAATATTAACCAAATGCTTTGATTGTAAATAATAGTATTTTTTTAATTTAAGCGAACGAAAAATCATAACATAAGATATTGTGGTATCTAAGTTTTGTATTAATTATCTATTATTTATTTATAATGGATATATCCTTTGAACCTTTCGTCCTAAATTCGATTCAGTCATCAATTTTATTATTTTTATAATATATTCTTTTAATCAAATAAAAATAATTATGAGAATATAAATTTTAATTAATAACAAAAAATGAAAAAGTATATATATGTTTATATCATATAAAAAAATTAAATTAAAATAAAATATATGAAAGCTATATTTTTTTATTTAACGTGATTAGATAAAAAAATTTAAGACAAAAGTTTAAGAAAAAGAATAGAGAGGATTACTTTGTTTGTTAGAGTATTTTGTTGGCATATTTTGTGTTAACTAGAAGAAACTCACTTTTAAACCCAAGATAGAATTAACTTTGTTTTTCACGTGAAATATTTATATGATAGCTAATAAGTTTTTAGTTTCAAAATTTTAATTTTGATCCATAACATACTATGATGTTTTATTTTTTATATAAATATATATGGAATTATATTGTTAGAGAGCCTTAAATCTATTTTATCAATAGATAACTTGATTTAGTTAAATAAAACTGAACACCAAAAAATTAAATTACAATCGAACATGAATATTTCTTAAAATATTAAAATTAAAATTAATATAATTGACTTGACATATTTAATTTTAAGGAAAATCAAGTAATTTGATATTTATTTATCTTTTATTTATTCAGTTATAATACAAATGACCTTTTATATTCCTACACTTCAAAAATATTTTTCTCGACTATTATAACTCTTAAAATATTTTGAATTTACAAATAAAATAATTGTCATACTGAACAATATTTCTAGAGCTTTCTAACCATATGTATGAATCATATATATGAGAAAAATTCAACCATTTTAAGTTCATAAGAGCAAAAAAATTTATTTTAGAGGTTTTGATGCTTAATAAAAAAAATAGAGGCAAATTAATTGTTCTCCAAATCTTCACATATGGAATCAAACTTCTCCCTCAATTAATAATATGCATTTTTAAAATTAATTTTATTGATGGTAGTTAAATAAATGATACATAAACAAGATGTGCTTATTTTATTTTTGTTGTAAGTTCATGCATATTTTATTTTAATAGGTCATATCGATAGTAAAAAGTAGACAATGAAATGAATAGGAATAAAATGAAAAAGAAAAAATACGAAAAAGAATTAGTTGCAACACAAAAATATAACCTTTTAAACTTTCTACAACTATGTGTGAGTATCAATATTACAAAACTTTCTATAACTAACATTATAAGTTTTAGTTTCTAATTTACTCTTTTTTAGAATGTATTATGATTTCGATCTGTTAATGGTTCTCTTACTTACATGAAGATTTGTTAGAAGTTTTAAATCTATGTTATTAAATATATAAAATTAATTTAACAAAATAAAAAAATATAAATTAAAATAAGAATTAAGTGTGAAAATAGATAGTTGGAAATAGTCTATATGTTATTGTAAAATATTTAGAAGACAAATTAGAAAAATAATTTTAAAAACTCAACTTTTGCTGCAAAGTACACCCTTAAAGATCTATAAATTAAAATTTTATCATGACAGTAATATTAAAACTTAGGACCCAAAATAATTTAATTATATAAAATTATGTAAAAGAGTGAAATATGAGCTAAAATTGGATTGAGTCTAAAAGATCAGATATGGACGAAAAAGAAAAACTTAGTAACTCATTTAATAAGAAAGAATTTAACATATGCTGAGAAAGTAATGCATTACTTAAATTATATATTAATCCAAATACTAATATAATATTAATGGGATATTAAATAAACACAACAATATAAAGTGAAAACTAATATAAAAATATAGAAAAATTAATGGTTATTTGTGAAAATTAATGAGATGAGAATTCTAAAAACAAAATTTAGGGTTACATTTCTTATTTGAACAAAAATTAAATTAAAAATTAAAATAAAGATTAAATCGTTATATACCTTTTGTTCAATATAGGTATTAACCTTTTGAAAATGTATTGGTAATTTTATTTTGTAATAAATCATAATATTAGAAAAAAATATATTTTTTAAATTTGAAATGTTATAGTCTCTTCAACAACATAACAATTAGATTGATTTTAGTATATTAAGAATAATTATCTACTTATAACAATATGGTTCACATGAGAAATTTACAACTACGAAAATATTCTAATAAACTGACAGAGCAAAATCCAATTACGATCGCAATATCTAATAATATATAATATCTTTCTAAAATTTTATGTATTTTTAAGTCATTTTAATAAATAACTTGAAATTTTCAATAATCTCAAAATATCATTTACAAAATAATTAATATTATAGTTTTATGTTTATACCTATATAATGATATTTGAGTTTTAATTTAATGCTCGACTTGAATACTTCTAAATTTTTATTTTATTAAATATTATAAAAACAAATTTTGTTAAAAGTAATTTTCAAACATAAAGGTTAATTAGTGTTATTGTATTTAATTATTGAAAAGTGCCTTCATATGAAAAGTGATAACTTATTATTTCTTTTTAAGACTAAAAACCAAATTTTTAAAAGTAATTTTCAAACATAAAGATAAATTAGTGCTATTGTGTTTAATTATTGAAGAGTGCCTTCATATGAAAATTGATAACTTATTATTTCTTTTTTGAAGACTACATTTGATTTTGTTATTTATTAAGTGAAGATATATTGTGTGCAATTGAATGAGTTTCAAAACTTAGATCTCGACTTATCACATTTTTATAGTTTTATTTGAGTTGACTCTTGATGACAGGACAATAATGGATTAATTTTCATATATATATATATATATATATATATATATATATATATTTTGGTTAAGATTTATTATGTTCAAATACGACACTTGAAGCGGGTGAAATGCAATAACTATATATGAGTTTAAATATTATGAAAAAATATTTAGCTTTTTTATTAAAATTTAATTAATATTTGAAAAGTATTTTTTACATATACTTTATATTGTAAATTTGTTCTCATACATTTCTTTAATCAAAGAAGCGATCAAATAATGGAAAAAGTAAGCATAAGAATTTCAAGGATAGAATTTAAATTTAAAATAGAAATTACAAATAATATTTGATATTACGCTTGATATTTGTAAAGAAGTTATTTAATTAATTTTAATTCTTTTCATTAATGTGATAATTGATTTATCAATCTTTAAACATATTTTGCTAAAAGAATTCTAAAATGTGTTATTGATTTTTTAGTATCGACTTATAGGCACTTTGCTGATTTGGTACGATATTTCCGAGTTACCAATTTAGTACCCATACTTCATATTTTTTTTTATAAATTGTTACCTATTCATTTTTAAAGACGAAAATGCCCCAAAAAACATAAGTATAATTAAAATACATTTTGAGTATGCTTATTTAAATGATAAAATCAATTAAAATTTTAATCAATTTAATTAATAAAAAAGAAGTTTCTAAAAATATTATTGAAATTTTAGAAAAAAATTAATTACATTAAATTATCAAATTAATAGACATAAATTAAAATTCAATTAATGAAAAGAAAAATTAGTTTAGTTAACTAATTTTAAAAATTAAAATGAAAATTTAAAAAATTAATAATTAAAATTAATATAGTAAATAAGAAAATTATAGCAATTTGTTTATTAATATATTAATTTTTAATTAGTTTTAATCAAATTTTAAAAAATATTTAAACTAATTTATTTTATTTTTTACAATTAAGTATTTTATAATTTAATTTAAACAATAATAAGTTATTTCTTAATTAAGTTTATTTTTAAATTTAATAATTCTAAATAAAACTTAACTTTTTAACAAAAAAAAAAAAAGAAAAATCTTGAGGCATTTTTGTCCTTAAAAATGAATATGTGCCAATTTATAAAACAAATGTGAAGTATGAGTACTAAATTGGTAACTCGAAAATATAAGATATCAAACCAAAGAAAGTGTCTATATGTCGGTACTCAATAATCAATAACGGGTAAATTACAATTTTAGTCTTGTAATTTTGGGTAGTTGCAATTTTAGTCATTTATCTTTAAAAGTTGCGAGTTTTGGTCCGGATACTTTTGCCCTTGTGGCTAAATAGCATTTTTGGTCCTTTATCTTTCTAAAGTAGCAATTTTATAGAGATGGCAATGGGGCGGTCGGGACGGGTTGGCTAGAACCCAAACCCGTCCCATGCATAGAATGGGTGGGCGGGTCTACCTGTTCGCCCCATTTTAAATTAAATTAAATTAAAAAAATGAAAAATATATATATTTATAAAATATTATTTACAAAATTTATTATTATCAATTTATAAATATTAAATATAATATACGAATACATAAAAATTATATTATAATATATATTAAAATATATTTTAAAACTAAAAATTCTAGGCAGGGCAGGGCGGGTACTCGAGGAGCGGAAGTGATACTCAGACACAATGCTGCTTATTTTTTGCATTATCTCAAGATTTCCCTATCGGCTCCTGCGAGTTCTTTTTCAACATATTGATTATCCCAATATGTTATCATGTCCTGGTGTTCTTGTGCATATATCGTCAAAATTTGACGATATCTCCTGTAGGGTATACATCTTGGACACTCGTCCAGATCCATTTTCTTGGAGAAAATTCTCCTCACCAATTGTTAATTATATAAAATAATAAATATAACTTAAAGTTCTTAATAAACCAGGGCACTGATACCATTTTAGGCAAAGCACTTAGTCAAATAAGCCAATTATGTGCATAAGGGTATTCTTGGTATTTTGAAAATATGAAATAACCCAGGGGACCAATTTTGCAACAACTTGAAAATTACAGGACCGAAATTGCTTAGGTATAAAACATATAGGACCAATTTTACAAAAACTTTCAAACTTACAGGACCAATTTTGCAAACTCAATAGTTACGGGACCGAAATTGCAAACGCTTATAGTTATAGGACCAATTTTGCAATTTTCCCAATCAATAACCCTTCTAAAATTAATTAAGATAAAATATTACTAGCATTATGATCTTACACTCAAATAAGAATTTGTTTTTTTTTTTTTGTTTTGGATAAATTTAAGATTCTATTGGATTGCATTCTTAAAATATTTTTGACCATTCATTATCGATCTATACTTGCAGGAAAAAGATATATGTTATAATACTTTGAAATATTCCAATTTAAATAATTTGAGTATTGAATGAATGTTCATTATTTGTAAAACACTTTTAATATTTTAATATTCATTAATAAAATTATTAAATATTATAATTGATTTAGTGAAGTCATATGAATCACGTCGTCGCACGTGTTTCTTACTAGTACTATAAAATGTATAGCATTACCTTTAGAATATTTTACTACTAAAAATAAAAATAAGATTTTTTGTTACTGAAACAGAAATAAGATTTTTTGTTACGAAATAGAAATAAGATTTTGGAAACTCTAGCAAATATATTTAACTTATACCACTCTAATTTCATTCAAAAGAATGATTTTTTTTTCTTCTTTGATGATTGAAAAATGCATGGACAAAAAGAATATTTTCTGTTATTGGCACTTGCACTGTGTTATTTATATCTCCATTTTATTTTTGTTTTTTCTTATTTACCAAGTTCATTTTCTATGTTTCTTAAGATAATTGTATGAAATACTGCTATTGTATTATTTAGTTTTAAATTAATCGACAAAAAGAATATCATTGATATTTAATAATTATTGTAGGGGGTTTTTAAGTCCCAAAATATCAGTGTCTTTCATACAATATAATAAAATTATAATACCTCAAATATCGGAAATCCAATCTAATAAAATTATGCATCATTTATAAATTATTAAATTTAATGTGCATAATTGGCCAAAAATGGTGCTAAACTGCTAAAGCTTCTTGAAAACAGAAAACTTAAATGGGTGAGGTTTCTTTATGTCTAGTCACGTGGTGCGCTTCAAAACAGTCTTCGTATGAGACAAATCTGATTCAGTAAAAAGAGAACCGCATAAGTTTTCAGAAAATAAATAAGAAAATTTTGCTGCAGAATGCAGATTATTTCTTAATTTGAAAAAAAAAAAAACAGAAAGAATTATTCTATGATTCACCAGGTTCACCCCAATAAATACTGAAAAGCCAAAAATTCCGAAAAAAACTAATTTTGGTGACTCTTATCTTCATAATAACGAAGGGGTAGCCCTATCCATAATCCACTACACACAGATGGCAGATAAAATGGAATTTCCCAAATGAGAAAACTATGATAAACTTTTGACACGTCTGATCAAGGTAAGCCAAAATCCCATTTTAGTTATTAGGGAAAAATATGATGAAAAGTGAAAACCAATTAAGCGATCAGGCCATCTCCAATGCACACACCAAACACTGCGCCAACTCCAAAATAGTGCAAAATTGCCCTCCAACCAATGCGCCAATTGTTGCGCTAATTTGAATATTGCTACAGATCTTTGCGCCAAAAATGGTTTTTGGCGCAAAGACTGTTCATGCGCCAAACTTTTTATTTATTTATTTATTTTTAATCTTGAAATAATGTTTTTGTATATTTAGATATGTTATAAAATATTATTTATTATCCTACTTGTATATCTAATTTGTATGAAAAGTTTAGAATACGATTTAATTTTTTATTTACTTAAATCTTGTTATTATTTACTTAATAGCACTTAAATCTTATACTTAATTTTTTTATATTGACTTTAATCTTGTTATTAATTATTTAGATTTTTACTTGCATATCATTTGATATAGTTATTTATAATACTATATTATTAAATAATTGGTTTTAAATAAAGTAATTTTTGAATTGAAGTAGTTAGGAATATTCAAGGAATATTCTTTTTAGTCAAAAATTTGAAGTAGAATGGTTGGAGATGGATTTCAAATTTGGTGTAGAAATTGCACTATTTTAGTGCAAAAGTTGCACTAAATTAGAATTATGGTTGGAGATGGCACGAATGGAACTTCTACATTAGAGCAAGATAAAAAAATTGCTGGCCTTCATTCAACAAGCGAACCAAGAAACAAATGTCTTTCTTACATGGAAGAAACAACTTGCAAAAGCTCCAGATAGCGATTAATTTTTATCAAACTTATGTGCAAGTTTTGGGCAAAATTGTTTTTTGGAGATTTAATTCTTTTTTTTCTTGAATTTTGATTTTAGTCCTTTAAGTGTACAAAAATCGAAATTTTGGTCCTATCACTTACTATAGAAGGTCAAAGTGACTGTTTTTTTGAGTGGCATTTTTGTTTTTTCCAAAACATAAAATTTCAATTAAAATGGATGAAGTTGTCAAGATACAAGCAATAATATAGATTCAAAAGTTAGTTAATTAGTTGAATTGTAATAGTTATATGGTTTAGTTAGTTTCTAGAAGATTAGATATAAACTTCAACTATATAAAGGGATCATTATCCTCATGTAAAACCACTGATTCATTTCTTCAAGTACAGATATAATATACAAATTTTCTTTCATCTAAATTCCATCATGAATTTCTTGGCTATTCACATATCTAAATTCCATCATGAATTTCTTGGCTATTCACATGGTATCGAGTTTGAGTTCGATCAATTCTTCCGCTGTAATCCGTTCTTTATACGTTCTTGCTAATTGAGATTAACAAGATTCAGATTTTATAAGAATCTTGATCGCGAAATTCTTACCGCAAATGTACGGTGTCAAGTTTTAGTATAGGTTTTGAAAGTAGGGTTATCGTCTCCACGGGATTGTTATCGAATTTTATACTAAGTACTATAATTAAAATAGCTTAACTCTATCTAGAAATCGAAAAGAGATGATGATTTATTAAACTAAAAATAAAACTAAAATTAAGCTAACAAATGGTTCGGACAATTTATCAAACACGTAGAAGATGAATTCTAGAGGTTGATTTCACCTAGTTATCCCCTATGTTTTCAATCCAGTTTATTAATCACAAATTATCAATCTATAAGCCAATATTTCTACCGTTTATCACTTCCTCTCTCGAGTGCCAAGTGATTCTAGGTTCCAATTTCGATTTCGATATCTCTATAAAAATCATAAATTAAACCCTAATACGCTCAATGAATATTCTATCACGAGGCTTCAAAAGATTCATAAACCTCTCGATTCTATGAAACCCTAGGTTATGCTATTCTATGGTCAGACGTTCAATTACCTCTCTCGGGCGTCAAATTAAACATGCCAAACAATCTAAATTATTGATCGAGATAATCCGGATGCAATCAAATCAAATAAAGACAAATAGATTACTAAATATGCGAATTTCATAAACTCGAAATCAAAACATAGGTTCAAACGTAAGTTACATCAATCCGCTAGAAAGATGGATTTAGCTCATATTGGATGTACAAAAACTCATGGAGAAATTATTATACATCTCAAGAAATAGACAAAGAAAAACAAAGAAAGAATTGAGAAGAAAAGAGAAGGAATTCTCTCTGTGTCCAGACGAGAAGCGCCTCCAATTGTCGTCCCGAACCCTAGCTCTGTGTCTCTTGCCTTGCGTTGTGCTCAAAATCATGTCCGACCCCTGTCCCGTCGTCACTTATCATATTTATAGACTTGAAACCCTCAAAAATCTGTCCAAAAAGGCCCAACAATAACTCGCGCACGTTCAGCCCATTTGCCGCGCTACAGCCCCACCGTCGCGCGCAGCTGCGCACCAAGCCTCGTCAATTGCTGTTGGTCGCGCGCTGCAGCCCGCCCGGCGATATGCGCTGCAGCGCAGCTTGAAGTCTGCATGCTTTGATGTGCCTACTGCTGTTGCCGGCGCTGCAGCGCCGAACGCGTCCTGCTGCCGATGGCGGCTGCAAAGACATGCCTGACTTCACCGTTGTACCGTTTTCAACCCCAGCGCTGCGGATGGGGGTTTTAACTTCTGCGCGCTCGTTCTCAGTCGATAATTTACCATTTTTCCGCTTCTAAAATGTGATCTTCACCGTCCAAACACGTTTTTCATTATTCTTGATCAATTTCGCTACCAAAATTAGTTCGACTCACAAACGACAACTAATTATATGAAATGACGCTAAAATACTCGAAAACACCGCAAAATCCTAGTCTAGAATATTCAATACATTGGTATAAAAACTAACTTAACAAATACCCCCAAACTTAGACGTTTGCTTGTCCTCAAGCAATTACAGACTCTGAAAATCGACAAACATGAATGAAACAAAAATGAAGACGACGGACTCAACAGACCAACTGCGAAACTTCACAACCAAACTCATCGTCAAATTTCGTTTTACTATCAATCAAGCATGTATATTCACAAACCGATCATGAATGTGGAATGTTCATGCCAACCCCGTTTTCATTATCCAAAGATTCACGCAATCAAGTGATTTCAAAATGATCCACTTCTTGAATATGTAGATGAGATGCTTACCGGACTCCATAGGCTTGTCTTTCACACTAATCTCCACTAATGTAGGCTAATGTAACACAAGGATCAATAAGACTTTTAAAGCTTGTAATGTGGGCTTAGGATAAGGTAGGAAAATATAAGATTAAGTGGCTCAAATCACCCAAACACACAATTATCACTTCTAATCAACAATCAATACTACCCTTCACTTTTTGACATCCACAATGTTTATGAACCTTCAATCCACCGATTTTTCTCTTCTTTTTTTTTGGCACCCCAAACTTATTCTTTTGCATACATGGGGTTTCATATCTTCTTTTTTCTCGGGCAACTTCATTCAATTAAATACATACCCTTCTCATCATACCCTCCTCAACCTTCAATATTTTTCTATACATTGTGTGTATGAGTGATGGGTAATTAGGATTTTCACATTTAGGCTGGGTATTAGATTGGTTGCCAAAGAAACGGGTTTATACGGTTCAATGGGGGACACTAGGGAAAATATAATACAAAGGTAGGCATTTTAGGCTCTGGCTTGTTCAAAGATTACCTAAATCACTTCCTTAATGTTACTTCACCTAGGATTTCGCCTCGACTAGTTATCAGACAAGTTCTAGCATCCGGTGGGATCATAAAGGAACCACTAAATTGCATAAATCATCCTCAAATAAATCAACAGAGTTAAGCACATAGATGGAATTAATGGAAAGAAGATTAAATCACGCCCCACACATGCTCTCTTGACCATTCAACTCATATTCGATGAATTCACTTAGTCATGCAGTTTCACAGTTTTACTGACGCCCCAACTCGACTCTAGACTTTTTTTTTGAACTTAAGATTCGACTCGAAGAATAAAAACAGACTGCACCCCCCCCCAAACTTAAAACGACATTGTCCCCAATGGAGAGGTGGGAAAAAGGACTTTCCTGGTAGCCGGGAGCGAAGGCTCCTTAAGTCATGTGGTACTACTACGTGTAGGAGGTGTCTCGTATAAGCTCACAATGCATCCTAGCGCACAAGCCCGTGGGTGTTGTATGTCTCCGAGGTGTGGTCTTGTTCTTCCCCTTCGCCTTGCCCGGGCCCTCTTTGGTTTCGCATATTTGTAATTGTTGGGAAATTTATTGTTTAGATTTTGATGAATGCCATGTAAAACTTAGAATAGGAAGTTGGCACCCCATTTTTGTTGTAAACCGCATTGTAATAAATAGAATTGGTCAAGCTGAGTTAAGTCGACTATGCCCAAACATGCAAGAAGACAAATGGAGACTAGAAGGAAGACTCATTTGCAAGACAACGAGTATGGCAAAGAAGAGAAGACGGGAACTCGATCAAGGAGCGGTGAGATGCGGTGAGTGGAGTATCGATCAAGTCAACTCAAGATAAGTCAAGTCTCAAGTTGAAGTGACGGAAGAGTCATCCAATGATTGGAAGGCGACTCTAAGTCACCTGGGAAAGCAAGGAAATGCAATCAATCCGAGACAACCGAAAGAGATCCGTTGCACAAAAATCAAGAGAATTACTTAAACAAGTAATATCTCCATGCTACCTTTCTCGAAGTGCTCACCCGAAGCGTGCAAGGGAAATAAACCAATGGGAAGCACTACACCGTGTCGATTGCTCGAAAAGTCAAGAACAATTCATACGAGGAAGTGGCAATTCCAAGGATCGCAACAAGACAAGCCAACGGCCACAAGTGACTTTCAAAAATAAGCTATCTCTTCAACGGGCAGATTTTTGAAAGATCACTATAAAAGGCCGAGGAATAACTCGAGAAAAGGTTACGAAGGTTACCTTGACCATCTAAGAATTGAACACAAGCGGAAAAGAAACATTTTGTAACCTGAAATATTCTCAAGTTATTAAACGCTCAATCCTCAAGCCTACATTACGAAGAACATCAATCCAACACTCACCGTGAAGGAAAGATAACTTCAATCGGTTGAAGAGGAAATTCTTGAAGAATCAAGGGTCTACATTCCACGAAGGATTGTAGGAAGGTTCAAGGTCGAACCCGCCTTGAGCTTTTGGAGGGCTTCGTGATCAAATCCAAAGAGCTTGAGCAAGTGGGCAGTAGCAAAGCAAATGCCCTGTGAAGAAGAAGGCGAGTCGTCGAGAAGCCGAGTGACCAAGGCATCTCCCGCATCGAGTCCCGAAGGATCAAGTCACTGTGTGATCAAGACTTGTATCGGACTGCTATTACCACTTTGTATCGATCAATACCTAGTGGATTCCTCCGAGAGTTGGAGAAGAGAGAGAGTAGAAGAATTACCCCATCTTCGAACCTCTATAAAAACTTATCGTGTCATTTACATTTCAAAGACTTTAAATTCCTGCATCTTATTTGCTTAACTTTGCTGATAAATTTGCTATCCACTTGATAATTTCTAAGTACTAAATCAAGCTTTAAATCTCTGCTTAACCATAATTAAGGGTGTTAAGTCTTCCAATAAAACAAACCACAGTTGAGCTAATTCGATCTTAACAAACTGAGTTATTCTATCAACAAAATCGAAAGTGCTGTGAGTGACTAACTCTACTTGATTAACTAAATTGGCTTCCACCAAGGACAAATGCCGGGTAGTATCAACTCAAGTTTAAAAAGGACTAAATCGAAAAGTAGGTAAGGTTTATTCAACCCCCCTTCTAAACCTTACACTCACACCCCTTGGGACCTACAAGTGGTATCAGAGCGGTTGGTTCATTGAGCCTTCCGCACTGGTTACTGAACTAGATCTCCAAACTTTTCAAAGTCTGCTTTAGTACTTAAATTTTCAAAACTCCTTTTATCATTAAAAATTATTATCATGGAAGCAAATTTGACACGCATCCCTATGTTTACAATTGAAGAATTTGATGATTGGAAAATTCGTATGCATGCTCATCTATCAAAGATTACATGATGAGATGTGGATAGTGATAGAGGATGGGCCACCGCAAATCTTAAAAGTGAACACAACTGTAAGAAGAGCTGCACTGAAGGTGAAGAGGATGTTGCCCTAGACCACCTATGGTTGAAAAACCAAGAACCGAATGGACAAATGATGACAGAAAAAGATACAACCTGGACAATGTAGCCAAGGACATCCTTTACAAAACCTTGGACAAAGCCATGTTCAATAAAGTCAAATCATGCAAAACGGCTAAAGAAATGGGGACAAATTAACATTGATTTGTGAAGGCTCGTGAGCAAATCAAGGAAAATAAATTATCGAAATGGTCAGTACAAAAATTTGAGAATTTCAAAATGATCGCAGGAGAAAACCTGGATCAACTGGATGCTCGGTTCACTTCACGAAATCACCAACGAGCTATCTGTGGCTTGGAAAGGAATATACACGAAAGAAATGTGTATGAAGATCCTAAAAAGTCTCCCGGTGAATGGGAAATGAAGGTCATGGCACCTAGACATTCCATGGACCTATCGAAGACCTCCAACCATGACCTATTCTCGGATCTCAAAGCCTACGAATTTGAGTGAGAAGAAAAGATCGAGAAGAAGACAGTTGTACCCAAAACAGCTGCTCTAATTGTTAAAGATGGAAAGAGAGCTGAGGTCAAAGAAGTCATTGATCCAGAAGAAATAGCCCTGATGGTTAAAAGGTTCAACAAGTTCTTCAATAAGAACTACAAGAGAGGCAAGGGCGAATCTTCCAGAAGACACTCAGCTCCCTCCAAGTCAAGGGAAGATAGGCCAACCAAGAGGACAGATCATCAAAAAGCTGAATATCTAAGGGCTGACAATCCAAGAATGGAAAGAGCTGATCAAAAGGTTGAATATCTATGCTGGAACTGTAGGCAACCAGGTCACTATGCCATTGATTGCCCATATCCTGTAGTCAACAAATACAGGAATGAAGAAGAAAGAAAGGTCTTCAGAGAAAGAAGACAAGAAAAGAAAAAGGCAATGTTGGCTGCAGAGACTGCTGAGACAGCCAAGTCAAGAGAGACAGCTGATTCAGAGAGCAGTGAAGCTGACTACTCAAGTGACTCTGAAGAAGAAGCCCTGATCTGTTTGATGGCCAAGGAACAAGATCAACCTGACCAAGAAGATGAGGTACACTCTAACTCATCAAACTCAGATTCTAGTGATAGTGATTGTGACACACACACTTCATCACCCACTGATCTTTATGATTCATTAGGCAAAATGATGAAAGATTTTGAACACATTAAATCCTCACACACACTACTAAATGAGGAAAACAGCCTACTCAAGAGCCAAAACTCACAGCTGACTAAGGAGTTGAGTACTCTAGGTCAAATAGCTGATGAGAATAAAAGTTTAAAGGCTGAAAATGCCAAGCTAATAGCAGAAATAACTGCCATAGAAAAGAGGGAGAATGACCTCAAAAATGTGATTGCCTCATTCACTAAGGCATCTAAATCATTGGATGATCTTATTATGAGTCAAAGAGAATGTGGAGACAAGACAGGCTTAGGATTTAATTCCTCTGTGCTATGTCAAACTCCAAAAGTGATTTTGGAAAAAGGATCTTCAAGCAATGAAGAGTCTAAAAATCCAAAACTCCAAATGGTGCACACACATTCACTCAAAGCACAATCACAAGCAAAGCTGGCCTTGGTTATAAAGGAAAAGGAAAACAACCAGTTAGGTGCGTTGAGAGGACAAAAGAAGAAATTCAAATTAGTTCTCAAAAACTCCAAACAAAAATACTCAGAAAGAAGAAACAGAGCTACCAAAACCCCAGAAAATCTATAAAAGAAATACATATGATGGGAATGGTAGAAAATATCCAAGCTAAGCCGATTGGAATGATGTGAACTATCAAAGATAGACTTATGGAATATAAGCCCAAATGGCAAAGGCCATTCCAAAAGTATAAGAGTTTTCATCAAAGACACATATGCACCTAGCACACTATACTCGGACACACCACAATTACCCAAAGAAGGCGATTGCTAAAAACACATATACATGCATACAGACAAAAGAGACAAAGTATGAACCTAGAATCCCCAAGCAATTTGCCAAGATTAATTATGATTATGGCACGATAGATGGCAACCCCTTAGAGTCAAATCATTTGGCAATAAGTTGGTTGGATCATCTTACAATTCTAACCCCTCGGACCTGCATAAGTATGGGTACCTAAAACTTAATTTCCTTGATTGCGGTTCAAGGAATAACAGTGAGTGCCAAGGAACCTGGTACATGGATAGTGGTCGCTCCGGACATATGACAGAAACAAGAAAAATCTGTCAAGATTCAAGGAAGCTAAAGGAGCAAAAGTCATATTTGGAGGAAATAAAGCTCGGTGAAATAAGAGGCATTGATCCATCAAGAGGAACGGATTAGAAATCACAGATGTTGCATATGTTGAAGGACTCAACTTCAACTTGCTAAGATCACCAACTCGCTGTGACAAGGGCTATAATGTTGGATTTAACATGGGTATATGCCAAATCAAGGATGTTTGAATCGAATGAAATTGTGTTGCAAGGATGCGCAAAAAGAACATGTATGTCGTGGATTGGTCAACCGCAACACCAAAGACTCGTTTCTATTAGCAAAGAGCACACAAATTTGAATCAAGTTGGTCGTGGCACAAAAAAGTCGAGTCACCCGAATTTCAAAACGATTAACAAGCTTGCCGTAAGTAATCTTGTGGAAGGACTTCCGCACTCAAGATACAAGAGGAGAGTATATGTGACGCATGTCGAAGGGAAAACAAATCAAATCATCATTCAAAGAAAAGACTGTCCATCTTCAACAAGGATATTACACCGCTACATATGGATCTATTTGGTCCAATTGAACCTGCTAAAGATAAGTGGGAAGAAATATACCTTGGTGGTAGTAGATGACTACTCAAGATATACATGGACAATATTCATGTGTAAGAAGAAAAAACTCTACGTAAACTACCACAAAATGATGAAGAGGATTCAAAATGAGAAGAGCCAAACCATTATCAAAGTAAGATCGCATGGAGGAACCGAGTTTGTCAATGGTATAATAACTCAATATTGTATTGAAAATGGCATTGGTCATGAATTATCTCAGCAAAGGACTCCACAAAGTGAGAATGGAGTTGCGAAAGAAGGAATAGAACTCTCAAAGAAGCGGAGGACCATGTTAGTCGGGTTGCAGGCTACCAAAAAGATTTTGGGTCAAGCAATCAACACAAATACACTCAAAACAGATGTATGATAAACAGACAAATGACAAAGACTCCTATGAGATCCTTGGACGGGAGAAAACCAAATGTTGCATATTTTAGAATATTTGGATGTAAATGCTTCATCCATAACAATGGCAAAGACAATCTAAAGGCTTTCGATGCTAAAGTCGATGAAGGTATCTTCTTGGGATACTCGGATGGAAGCAAAGCTTACAGAGTACTCAACAAAAAAGAACTATGGTTGCGGAGAATCCATTCATGTGGTATTCGATGAGCCAAATGTAAATGGAGAAGACATTGAAGAATCACCGATAAGTTTGAATCATCCAAACATACGAGAAAAATCCCTATGCCAAGCCGAAATCGAATTGTAAACTCGAAGAAGATGAGATAGTCAATCTCAAAAAAATTAGAAAATCTTGCAACTAAGTGATTACGAGAGAGCCGATCAAAGCAACACAATCATAAGACGATCAATCCAACTAACTTACTTCAACCTGATGTAAGATGGGTGAAAGACCATCCACCGAACTTGTCATTGGAGATATAAGAGAAGGTGTCAAAACAAGATCCGAACTCAACAAGAAGCTATGTTCACATGCTTTATCTCACAAATAGAGCCTAAAGATGTGTTACAAGCATTGGATGACACACATTGGATTCAAGCTATGCAAGAAGAGCTGAATCGCCAAAGAAATAGAGTATGGGAATTAGTTCAAAGACCCACCATCAAAATGTTATTGGTACTAAATGGGTGTTCAAACAAGATGAACGAGAGGGGTTCTGTGGTAAGAAATAAAGCAAGACTAGTAGCCAAAGGATATTGCCAAGAAGAAGGAATAGATTTTGATGAAACATTTGCTCCTGTAACAAGATTGGAAGCTATAAGGATGTTTCTTGCCTATGCACTCACAAGAATTTTATTGTATATCGAATGGATGTAAAAAGTGCATTCCTAAATGGTTTATTGGAAGAAGAAGTGTATGTTGAACAACCTCCAGGATTTGAGCAGAAGACTCTTGGAGATAAGGTATACAAACTCAAGAAAGCTCTGTATGGATTGAAACAGGCACCCAGAGCATGGTATGATACTTTGTCACAATTCCTAACTGAGAATGGATTCACAAAAGGAAAAGTAGATAGAACACTTTTCGTAATTCAAGACAAGAAGAGTATACTGCTTGTTCAAATATATGTGGATGACATCATTTTTGGATCCACAAACAAAGAGCTATGTGAAAAATTTTCAAACCTCATGCAAAGCAAATTTGAAATGAGCATGATGGGAGAGCTGACATTCTTCCTTGGACTTCAAGTAAAACAACTGAAGGATGGAACCTTCATAAGTCAAACAAAATACACCAGAGATTTAATGAAGAAATTTGGTATGGAGGAGAAGTCTTCTGTGAAAATACCAATGAATACATCACCAAAATGGATATGGATGCAAATGGTAAGCCTGTAGATCAAACAAGATATAGAGCACTTATTGGATCATTGCTTTATCTCACAAAGAAGCAGCCGACATCACCTTTGTTGTAGGTGTATGTGCGAGATTTCAATCTGCTCCAAAAGAGAGCCATATGATCGCAAAATGCTAAGAGAATCTTGAGATACTTGAAAGGAAGCCAAGAAGTTGGCTTATGGTATCCAAAGGAAGGTGGATTCAAGCTAATTGGCTATTCGACTCTGACTATGCTTTGGATGCAGAGTGGACAGAAGAGCACTTCAGGCACATGTCAAATGCTTGAAATAGGCTAATTTTCTGGTTTAGCAAAAGCAAAATTCAATAGCCACCTCTACAAATGGTGCATACATAGTTATGGGCAAATGTTGTGCCCAAGTCCTATGGATGAGACAACAAATGAGAGACTATGAAGTTGAAGAAAAGAAATTCCAATCATGTGTGATAACACAAGTGCAATTGCAATCACTCGAATCCAGTGTTGCACTCAAGAACAAAGCATATCGATGTCGATATCACTTCATAAGAGATCATGTTGAAAAGAAGGATATCATATTGAAATATATCTCAACTGATAAACAGTTGGTGACATATTCACAAAACCATTATGTTAGTCAAGATTTGAAGAACTCAAGCATGAGTTAGGGTTAATTGAGCTGAGCTGACACTCAGAAGACTCAAAGAAAAGAAATGAAACACAAAAAGAGAAAAAGGACTGAATTCTCAAAATCACCTAAATGAATCACCATGTCGGAAAGACAAAATACTATACCGAATTAGTTTGACACCGAGTCACTGAGAGAACTGTGACCAAGAGTTAAATCAACTAAGGGATAAGCTGAATCGTTTATGAGCAAAGTGACAAAAACGCAATTTTTTTACTAAGCGAATGTTTCTAAGAATGACGTCAAAGATAATGATGATGTGTACAGACAAAAAGTTGCATACCAAGCTTATGATTGGATATAAATGCTGCCGCATTAAATTCGAGACATTAAATGCTAATCGGCGTGCAAAATCTAAGCCGTTGATTTCGATCACATTTCAAAACCACCCGCACGCCCTTTTTCATAAACCATACTTAACCCATTTTTGTCTGTTTTCTCTCATATTACCAAAACGGTTCATTTCTATCTCGTAAGCAAAGGCAAAACTCTCTCAAAACCCTCTCTATCTTCAAATCAAATTTCTAAGTTTCTTTTCGGTGAAATCCTGAAAAATGGCATCAACCTATGATTTTGTCGAACTAGGAAAGCAAATCCACACAGGTCAACCGTGGATTTCGAGGGCATGGTCAACCAGGTCCGATGACGCCCTCATAAAGAAAATCACCAAAAGCTCGAAAAGTCCGGGCTAAAACCATTTCTGACGATGGAGTTCTCAATGACCTACGTGGAGGAGGTCGGACGATTCTACGTGAATGCCGAGATTCACGATGAAGGGATAAGATCCTCTGTTCATGGAAAGAAGTTCACCATCTCTCGCCAAGGATTTGGTCAACATCGCTCACTACCGACTTTAGCGGAAGGAGCATCGAAATCAACGGCCGATGTAAACCTGGGCCGCTTGGAAGGAAGTAGCCAAGTCCGACTATGCTTTGATAAAATAGTTTACACAAAGAAACAAGAGGTCGAAGGAGGACTACCACAAACTGTTGGACATAGTTGCCAAATGCATAGACATCAAAATTGGCGCTTTGACCAACCGTCAAAGCAAAGTTGATCGTAATGGCGCGATCATTGAAGAAAGTTAAATAAATAAATGAGTTTGTCTACAAAGGACTACGCGCCGAATGTAGGAACAAATCCTTCAAGGAAGATGGTGCATTTGGAGGATCCCTAGGATATGGCCTGGTGATTGGGTGGTGATGGAGGTGAAAGGAGTCCTCTTAGACATGGAAAGGCGTTCCATGTAAACAAGAGGATGTTCGATCAAACCTCTCCGGCGCACGAAGAGAGCCTATGCCAAGAGAGCCGACACGAGTGAGGGGGAATCACCACTCAAGATACAAATGTTTCCTCTCCACCAAAGAAGAAAGTCCCCTGCAAGCTAAGAGAATCAAGTTGCCCCTGCACTGCTAAGAAGACTCACGCTTCTCCTGCAAAAAAAAAAACAAACGCTCCCGCCCGCAGCCGGTCACCCCCCCGCAGCTCGTGTCTCCCCGCCTCTCAAAGAAGAACGGTCGAGAAGGACTCTCAACTACCTTCTCCGATCGTCAAAAGAGGAGAATGATAAGCCAAGACGACCACTCCTCGAGAAGAAAACACCAAAGACGGCCCCCCGCCCAAGACTCAAGAAACTCTCTCTCAACTGTAAATCCCTCTGGTACAAACTAAGAGACAAAGAAGAATCATCAAGCACTCCGAGCTTGAGAAACCGGGCTTAGTCGCCCACTCACCGGAGCAGATCTGGAGATTCTTTGGAGAAGTAGAGTCTCAAGATATTATAGATGAAATGACTAAGTCTGTGAAGGCGATCAACAGAGGCAAATCAAGACACACAAAGTTCGCACACCGAGACACAAGAAGAAGGCGATAGAGATGATAGTGATGTGATGATCCTATCCCCACCTTACCCGGACATCCAAAATCGTCATGAGAGTGGAGGAAGTGGAAATTGAGTCGATCAAAGGAACAGTTCCAACGACCTGAATTTATAGAAGAGGAAGAGGAATCTGTTGAACTTCCTTGATCGACCTCGTGATCTCAAAGATCGGATGAAGAAAATCGCAAAGATATCTTGCGATCTTCAAGGATAAGGAGAAGGAGAGACGACAGAGAGGAAGCCGAGGCACGTGAGAAGGCCAAGATCTGCCCTATCACCGCACCACGAACACACACATCATCTCCTTGATGTCTTATCGCATAGTGATGAGGATCGGACCTGCCGCCACGTAAGAGTTGCAAATGCAACAAGCAATGCATGAATCCGAATTCTTCATGAGAAAAGCATGATGGAGGGACCAGGAGAGTCCTCCAAAACACACCGAAATCGATCCAATGGGAGTAGTCGAAAGAAATCGCCACCGTTGTTCTTTGCGACCACTTCCCGACTCACTCGAAAAAGAAGGAATTAAGGGAAATGGCGATGAAGTCTGGGTTAGTGGGGACCCCATCGAGCCAACCCCTAATGAAGGTGTCTTACCACCGCCCCAACGGCCGAACACTCGGTAGAAATAGCCGCCGGGAGTTTGGAGACGAGTGACCCCATTCCAAGTCACTCACCGGTGCGCCACCGGGGGAAACTCCCTCCACCGCAGCAAGGTCGGAGGATGTCAGATGACTCCACAACGAATCTAGGAGGCGAAGTGGAGAAAGAACAAACAACGTGCACACAAAGTTGTCATCAACGAAGCTCGCATAGTTGAGACTGTCTCGGTGAGGTGCCAACTCGCCCTCGAAGGCTAATGACGCTGCGATGCGGTCGAGGCACAGATGAAAGCCCGGGAGTTAACACTGGCAATGAAAGTGCAATCCATGGGGTTGAGACTCCAATGGATGCCACCACGAAGACCCTAAGACAAATAACGACACTCGAAGGAAAGGGAGGTCCAGGCCTCGGCCGGTTGAGACTGCGGGAGGTAATGAAGGCCAACGGGAGGTTGAGACTTCCTGGGGTAAAGAAGCTCAGTAGAGAACATCCCTCCTACTATCATTGATCCATCTCGAAAAGGAGATAAGCGCGCTTCATGATTCCCAGGATAATCCGATGTAACTTTTCGGGATTAGAAGGCGGCAGAAGAAGCCGAGTCATCCCCCCGACGAGATCCAAAAGACTCACCGAGGATGTTCCAAGCACGAGCAAGTCGATCTCAAGACTACTCGTCAAACTTTCAATTTTGATGGTGAGCCACCAATGGAAATCTCATCATCGTCCGATGACGCTTTCGATAAGGCCGAGGACCAGATCCACTCAATGGAGAAACCAAATGAGACCAACGAGCGAAGGCTGTTGAGACAACGAGGCTCGGCAAAGAAGTCGGGTCCACTTCACAAAAGACCCCACCAAACAGAGTCCATCGCGCAGGCTCCCAAGTCGCAGCAGTTCGACTCCAAAAGGAACTTCACGCGCACCCCTTCATCATTGAACAAATCCCGATTGGCCGTGATGATTCCTTTGTAGAATCATTTCCTTTCTCTCTAGAGTACCCGACCTCCCGACGAGAGTCGAGAACGATCTCGTGCACTTCCCGCACCACCACTGTCCTTCCATCCGACACCATCGTTCCGGTGACTATAACTTTGACGTTGCGTGGCGTCCACACCTTGGAAAAGAAACAACGAAGTTCGGAGGTGTTCAAAGCATTATTTGCTGAAATTGAACGGATGGAGAGGCACCAGGCCTCTATGGACATGAGATCGATAACAGAGATGCCAACTGCATCGGCGACTTGAGAGGCATAACAACAATCGGGGAATGGTGGCAACATCGGCCAGAACAATGCGTGTGGAACAAGCTAGATATTTCGAACATTGTTCAACAAGTTGCAGCTGTCCGGAGAGTCGAGAATGCCGATGCAAAAACAAAATTGAGAGAACACATTGAGCACATGCATGAAGCTCACACTGCCGAGATAAAGCTGCTGCGTGAGCAAAATAAGAGTGATCTCCAAATGATGGAAGAAAACATGGATAGAAAATTCAGCCTTCTCGTGGGAGAGATGAAGCTAATTTCAAGCAGAGTCCAACGCTACTCGCTCAATTTCGTGCGCATACTCCACAGCAGACTCGAGGCGAACTCCTCGGCTATCAGCAGGCTCGACTTCCCGCTTGCCAAGATGTTTCGGGGTTCCTCTCTCCTTTGATGATGCCAAAAAGGGGGAAGAGGAATACCTTAAAGCGCTAAAGAGATCTAATGTTGAGAAGAAAAGAAGCATTTTGTGAAGGGAAGGACAAGCGAGGAAGTGTCGAAACAAAAGAAAGGAAAGTCCGCTGAGGGGAAGGATCGAAAGATGTGACCTTGATGATTGCACAAACCCCCAACAAGGTCTTGTCACACGATATTATCAACAAAAACTCCCGGTGACTCGCCACTCCAACACTCGCTATATCTATGGTCGAAAAGAAAAGACAATTGAAGCGAGGGATGGAGGAAGTGGAAGGAAGGTTGAATGCCCGAGTTATGGACATCTTGAAACAACATGGAGGCATTCCAAAGAGACAGAGACACTTATGCCATCTCGGATGCGGAGCGAGCCAAGATCGGTTGATGAATTTAAAACGCCGCATCGAAGGATACTTTGCAAACATGTCCATGGAAGGGTCTCACGCTATGTGAAGAAGGCGACAGACAAGAGACTACCTAGGTCTCTCTCGGTCACTCCGCTAGTCACTCACCGAAAGAAGAAGACCCGATGATAATACACGCCCGGAGGAAGAGGAAGAAGAAACAAAGGAGGAAGAGGTTTCGACCTAGGCCTCTGCCCCAAAAACATTGAGTACATAGATCCGTGCAAGAAAGGAGGGGATCTACTAGCCGGTTCTTGACCAAGTAGCCAATCTGCAAGTGGCTAAAAGCAATCTTGAGTATGCGAAAAGAATCGAAGAAGAAAATAAAAGACAAACTCAGCTTTGGGAGGAGAGACAAGAGAGATTAAGAAGAGGTGAAGCTGCGCCAGGAAGGCATATGAAAAGAAGAAGAAGCGGTTGAAGATGAGAAAAAGAGAAGAAGACCGAGAAGATGACGAATCAAGAAGATGAAAGAAGGAGGCAACGAAGGAGATGAAGTGTTGTTGTCCACCCCTTCATGTATTTTGCTATGTAAATACATAATATGTAAGTCTTCTCCGTAATAAAGTCAGAAATTCTCTATTTTTTTGTGTAGACAAATGTTTGCTCGATACACCTTGTAAACAATTGTGTAAAAGAACAAGAATGTTATGATCAATAAAAGAATTGATTCTACGCATACATTCTCCACTGAATGCACTATCTCGTATTTAAGTTTTGGCATCATCAAAAAGGGGAAATTGTTGGGAAATTTATTGTTTAGATTTTGATGAATGCCATGTAAAACTTAGAATAGGAAGTTGGCACCCCATTTTTTGTTGTAAACTCGCATTGTAATAAATAGGGGGTCAAGCCGAGTTAAGTCGGCTATGCCCAAACATGCAAGAAGACAATTGAGTATGGCAAAAAGAGAAGACGGGAACTCGATCAAGAAGGAGCGGTGAGATGCGGTGAGTGGAGTATCGGTCAAGTCAACTCAAGATAAGCCAAGTCTCAAGTTGAAGTGACAAGAGTCATCCATGATTGGAAGGCGACTCTAAGTCACCTGGGGAAAGCAAGGAAATGCGGTCAAGTCGAGACAATCAAAGAGATCCGTTGTCACAAATCAAGAGAATTACTTAAACAAGTAATATCTCCATGCTACCTTTCTCAAGTGCTCGGTCCCGAGAAGCATGCAAGGAAATAAACCAATGGGAAGCACTACACCGTGTCGATGCTGCTCAAAAGTCAAGAACAATTCATACGAGGAAGTGGCAATTCCAAGGATCGCAACAAGATAAGCCAACGACCACAAGTGACTTTCAAAAATAAGCCTATCTCTTCAACAGCAGATTTTTGAAAGATCACTATAAAAGGCTAAAGAATAACTCGAGAAAAGGTTACGAAGGTTACCTTGACCATCTAAGAATTGAACACAAGCAATGAAAGAAACATTTTGTAACCCGAAATATTCTCAAGTTATTAAACGCTCAATCCTCAAGCCTACATTACGAAAAACATCAATCCAACACTCACTGTGAAGGAAAGATAACTTCAATCGCTTAAAGAGGAAATTATCAAGAATCAAAGGGTCTACATTCCACGAAGGATTGTAGGAAGGTTCAAGGTCGAACCGTCTTGAGCTTTTGGAGGCATCGTGATCAAATCCAAAGAGCTTGAGCAAGTGAGTAGTAGCAAAGCGCACGCCTGTGAAGAAGCCGAGTCGTCACGAGAAGCCACCGAGTGACCAAGGCATCTCCAGGATCGAGTCCCGAAGGATCAAGTCGATTGTGTGATCAAGACTTGTATCTGGATTACCACTTTGTATATCTTGATCAATACCTAGTGGATTCCTCCGAAGTTGGAGAAGAGAGGAGAAAGAATTACCCCATTTTCGAACCTCTATAAAAACTTATCGTGTCATTTACATTTCAAAGACTTTAAATTCCCGCATCTTATTTGCTTAACTTGGATGATAAATTTGCTATCCACTTGATAATTTCTAAGTACTAAATCAAGCTTTAAATTTCTTCTTAACCATAATTAAGGGTGTTAAGTCTTCCAATAAAACAAACCACGATTGAGCTAATTCGGTCTTAACAAATGAGTTATTCTATCAACAAATTCGATCAGTCCGTTGAGTGACTAACTCTTTGATTAACTAAATTGGCTATCCACCAAGACACAAATGGTAGTATCAACTCGAAGTTTAAAAAGGACTAAATCAAAAGTTGGTAAGGTTTATTCAACCCCCTTCTAAACCTTACACTCACACCCCTTGGGACCTACAAACTAGCAAGGTAGACAAGAAAACAAAACTCGTGGAACCATGGAATTCGGTTATGGGTGAAATTGAAAATCAAAGCACATACATAATGCACCCAAGTAGAAAATATAGTGCCATGTCAACAAGATAAGCATAGATATGCAAGATAACACTAAACAATGTGAAATTGTCATTGGGGCATTTTATCAAACACCTCATATGCATGAATTTGGGCAAAGATAGTGAATGCAATGGATAACTTAATTCAATCCCAAAAATCAACACTAAGCCTAAGTCTAGCATGAGCAACCAATCCACAATCCACAAATCAACAACAATTATCCTAGCACTACTACAATCCAACCACACAACAATCACAAGATGGGGAAAACCATGGGGTGGGGTTTGGAAGTTGCAAACTTACCAAAAAAATGAGTGAATGAGATGAAGATTTTGTGTGTGGTGATAGAGTGCTCCTTTGTGAAGATGGAGTTGGATATGTGGGATTTGCACAAAAGAGAGGGAGGGGTGTGATGTAACTTACTACTCCTAAGAATGCAAAAATTCGAGAAAAAAAAAAAAAAACAACTACTAAATTATATTAAAACTAAGAAAGCAATAAAAGGGGCTTGGGTTGTCTCCCAAGCGTTAAGTTCTGATCTTGACGTATGTTAGATTATCCTCAAGTTGGGCCTCCAATAGGCATGTTATCCACATTGCCCTTAGAAACTTCCCAACCTCCAATGTCTTGACTATATTCCCAACCATCGCTTACCATCATTTAATTCAAATTTTAGTCAAGTTGGTTGGATGGATGGTGAATACAACTTTCTCTTGATTTACCCTGAGTTAGCTCTCCGTTTCTACATCGATCAAAGCTTTGTCTTTGTAGCTAAAAATGGTCGCCCAAAGATGATAGGTATTTTCTTCTCCTCGTTCACGTCAACACTACAAAATCCATAGGAAAAACAAATTTATTAATTCTTACCAATACGTCTTCAATGATTCCCCACGGATAGGCGATGGATCAATCAGCGAACTGCAAAGTGATATTGGACGGCTTCACCTCCCCGAGCCCAAACTTCGTCACATCAGAAAGAGATATCAGATTCACACTGGACCCAAGATCACAAAGTGGTTTCTCAAAGAAAACTCCTCCAATAGTACAAGGAATAGTGAAACTCCCTGGATCCTTCATTTTCTGAGGTAGTTTACTTTGGACTATTGCACTACACTCCTCTGTCAAATAGACAGTCTCAAAATCTTCCAACTTCATTTTCTTGGATTCCATTGGTTTCGCATAAATAGGTTATTCTTCTGGGGCCAGGTGAATTTTTGCTTCCTTTTTCACGTAAAATCGCATTGCGGTGCTCTCTTGGATTAACCTCTGTATCACTTGGGAACTTTCCTTCTCGCTGCAATGAATTTGCGGTTGTAGCCAATCCCCATTTGTGTCTCGAAACCAATGTGCGTCTCCATTGTGCTCATCTTAGTATTCGGACCATCAATCCAAGCGCCAAACCTATTCATTCGATTCCTGGTCTCTCCAATGAATGAGCCGAGCATCTCCTCAAGCGATTTCTTTTTTCACCTCCGAAAATTGGGCCGGATGGGTTTGGATAACCCGGAGGTGGATACAATACGTTCTTGTTGTTGCTATAAGAGAGATTCTCATGATTGCGAAGTCCCGGTGATAATGAGTTGGTAATGAATTACCTCGGTTATTAAAATCCTGGTTATTCACATAATTGACTTACTCGGTCTCGTGAGTGGCTTATTATTGAACGGTTGCGGGTGGAAGTACGGTTTGTTGTTGTTAGAGAATTTTCTAACCGCAAGTGTACGGTGTCAAGTTTTAATATAGAGTAGTAGGGTTGTCGAATCCACAGGAATAATTATCGAATTATTACTAAGTACTATAATATAGTAGTCTAACTTTATTTAGATATTCAATATATGATGGAGTTGATTATACTAAAACTACTAAAAATAAATCAAGAATATGAAAATATCAATGAGTTTATCCAAATGATTAAATGAATTCTAGAGGTATGATGAATCTAGTTATCCCTTATGTTGTCAATATGGTTTATCAATCATCATTTACCAATTTCTAAGTCAAGATTTCTACAATAATCATTCCCTCTCTCAAGTGCCAAATGATTTTAGATTCAATTGGGAAATCAATATCTCTATAAAAATCACCAATTAAAATCTCAATAAAAACTATGAATCTTGATAAAAGACTTCAAAGGATTCACAAATCTCTCAATTCTATGAAATCTGGGGTTATGCTATTCCAAGGTCATGTATTCAATTACCTTTCTCAAGTGTCAAATCAAATACACCAAACAATCTAAATTATTGATCAAGTAATTTAGAAGCAATAGATCCAAATAACACAAATAAATTGATAGATCTATATTGACAAACCACAATCTCAAAACATAAGTTCAAACATAGATTACATCATTCCTCTAGAATTATAGAGTTTAGCTCATGATTAAAGAAAATGAATCCATGAAAATACAATAATACATCTTACAAGATATGAAGAAAGCAACAAAATAAGAACAAGAGTAGAGGGATCTTCTCTATTTCTAGATGATAGAAGCCTCCAATCTTCTTCTCAAAATTCTTCTCAAGATGCCCAAATCCTTCTTCCTTGTCTTGTAGCTGTTTTTATTCTCTTCCCAAGGGTTCCAAGATGCCCCATTTCAAGCCCCAAGGCTAGTATTTATATGCCACAAAAATCCAAGAAAGGGAGTAGGTAAGCATAGGAAATTCCGCCCCGGCGCCAAGGCAAGGCCAAGGCGTTGAAGCCACAACTTCCTAGCGCCCACCCGCATCGGCAATTTCTTCCGCCCGGCTGCTTTCCGCCGGCGCTAAGCGTTGAGCCTTCTAGCGCCACATGCTCAAGCTCCAAACTTCGCACACCTGTCACGGGCGCCGTGGCTCAGGGCTGGCGCTGCGGCCCCCGCCCGTCCTGGGTCAAAGTGCGATTTTTCCTTTTTCAAACACGATTTCTTCTTTCTTCGCGCGTTTTTCATCGTTTTCTTCATTTCTCGGCTACCAAATATGTAGTGACTCTTCATCGACACTATTTGAAATAAATTGGACTCTAAAGATTCTAAAAACACCCAAAATAAAACCAAATTCTAATCTAAAATACTCAAATAAGTTGGTAAAATACCAACTTAACAAATACCCCAAACTTAAGCTATTGTTTGTCCTCAAACAATTATAACTCCAAAATGAAAGACAAACAATACAACAACACAAACAACTACAAAACTCCATAAACCAATAAAATTTGTCTAAAAACTCATTTCACTATCAATCAAGCATGCATTTTAACATTGTGATCAAAAGTGTTGAATATTCATGAAAATTCCGTTTACATTATTCAAATTGATTTACTCAATCAAACATTATCAAGATGATCCACTTCTAAGTATCAAAAGATAATGACTACCGGATTCCATAGGCTTGTTATTCCCACTAATCTCCACTAATGTAGGCTAATATAACACATGGATCAATAGGACTTCCAAAGCTTGTAATGTGGCTTAGGGTCGGGTAGGAAAATTTAGGATTAAGTGGCTCAACTCACCCAAACACACAATTACCTCTTCAAATCACCAATTGCCAAACAAAATGGCTACCTTCACTTTTGTTGAATTTTCAATTATTCTCCCTTTATGAGCCTCTATTTTCAATTTTTTTCTCGAGACCCCCAAACTTGATCTTTTGCATATTTTAACACATGGGGTTTCATTATTTCTTTTTCTCGGCAACTTCATGCCAGTGAATATCTACCTTAATTATCACATCTTCCTCAACCTTCAATCATTTTGTGTGTATGAGTGATGGGTAATTAGGATTTTCACATGTAAGCTCAAGGTAAAAAAATTGGTTGCCAAAGAACAGGTTTAATAGGCTCAAAAGGGCACACTTATAGTGAAATTATATCGTACAAAGGTAGTCATTTTGGCTCTAGCTTTTATTCAAAGATGGGATCATACAAGCAACACTCGACTTCATTAATCATTTTCAAATAAGTTAACGAGTTATGCATGAATATGAAATCAATAAAGCAAAATATAGATCACCACTTAAAAGCATGCTTTCGTGACGAGTTCAACTCGTGATCAACAAATCTACTTAGTCATGCATTATATAGTTCAACAAACTACCCGACTAGACTCAACTCATATTTTTTTTGACACGACTCGACACAACTCAAAAGACACAAATACAGATTACACCCCCCCAAACTTAAATTGAACATTGTCCTCAATGGGGAGTGAGAAAACTTTCTCGATAGCCGGAGCGCCTAGGACTCCTCATCGAGTCGTGTGGTGAAAAATGAGCAATAGGACCGGTGGTGGTGGTATTAGGAACTGGAATTGCGGGTGTGTCCGGCTATATATCCGGCAAGTACTCGGTTGTGCTCATTCTCATATTCTTCTCGTGCGCTCTGTGGGCGTTGCTCCGCTACAAAAGCCCTTCTCAATTCTCGTACTTCACGAACTAGTGCGTCACGAAGGGCTGTTTATGTGAGCGTCTAGAATGAGAACGCCTTGCCGAACCGGATGGAGCGTCGATATTCTCGTGGTTGGACATGAGTATCGTGCTCAATAGTCGGTAGAGCAAATTCGGGATCAAGAATATATCCCGCACTTTCGGATTAGGCACACCGTCTGCCCACTCGTCATAAGAAGCAATAGTAGCCGAATCTATAGGTCCCTTAGGATTTTCCAACGGCTCGGAGCTATCCCACTTAACACCGCTCTTTTTACATAACCCACAAATTAAACTCGGTAAAATTAGTCCCCCTATTTTGGGGTGTAGCATTTTGTTATAAAGGGACATTCCAATAATTACCGGGTCGAATTGTATGTCAAGAACTATGGCATATAGAAGATGAGCTCGTTCTTAGTTACATCAAATGACATGCTTGGTTGGTATCAAGTTGTTGCATATGAAGTGGTACCAAGCTCGCCCATATCGACTAAGACTCGTGTGCGGAAAAGCAAAAGAAAGCACCTCCCACAACTTTTATATGACGTACGCTCCAGTTCGACCGACATAAGGTATTACAAATCTCCTCCATACTCGGTGGTTGCGAGATAAATTCGACATACGGTGAGTGATCCACCTCCGGAGTCCATAATATTCTCTTATCGCTCTTGTATGAGTGTATACCTTGTCTACTCCACGTATGAAAACCTCGAGTTATAGCCATTTTGGTCTTCGCATTCGCATAAAACTCTCGGACTATATTCGGTATGCGAATTGTCTAGGTTGTGCACAAAGTTTTTTCCATTGCTTCTGATGTATCATTTGTGCAAGTTCACCATCATTCGGCCCCGGTTGTAACCCCCGTTCCGCCGTTATACTCTTCGAGCATAATGTGTCATAATACAACTGTTGTGCGTCCAAGTGAAGAAAACGATCTTCAACATTCTCCTCGGAAGTACTTGCCACCTTTTTGCCCTTGCTTGGGTTCTTTGTTCTTGGCATTGTAATTGATTTGAAAATCACCTGAAAATAACACAAGCAAAATAACACATAGAACGCACAATAGGAGTTAGGGGTTAGGAATTTTGCAACAACTCAAGAATTATGCATCCTTGTCATCAATTCATGATCAAATAACCTTTAGTACACAATGATGACAAGAATCAAATGCCTAGGTGTAATATTTTTCATTGAGGCATTTTAACAAACACCTTGTAGGCATATATGCAAAGAAGAGATGAACACCAAATTTGAAATTCAATTCATGCCCATTTTCCAACACCAATCAATTCAAGCACAATATAGTCATATATCATCACAATTTATCAAGAATTTATCAAGAATTTCGAAATTATGATGATATTGAAAATTCCCACATTTCAACCCTAGGCTAGGAAATTTGAAAAAAATTGATGTACAATTGAAGCTCACTTACCCAATTGATGAAGAAGATGAATTTGATGATTAAGATGCTCAATTGCCCACTTGAATGGTGTATAAGTGAATGCTAGGTGGGATTTTTGTAGAAGAAAGTAAGATGGCTTGATGTGTGTGTGTTTTGTTTGTGAAAAAAATAAGGCTGAATCAGCCTTTTACCTTGCCTCTTATCGAGCGGGCGCTGCAGCGCTAGGGACCGGAGCAAATAGTCGCCGCACACTTCGTCCAACCCTCGCCCTGTTGCCATTGCTTGGACTTGCAAATGCTCGACTATTCTTTGCCATTTTATATTTTTTTTTTAATTAAAAATTTCAATTTAATCAAAAATTTAAAATCACACACAAATTAATTCACGCAAAAATCACACCAAAATTCAAATAAATACACACCAAACTAAAAGAAAATAAAATCACACAAAAATTCGATCACACGAAAATCACTTGGATTGCCTCCCAAGAAGCGCTAAATTTATAGTCGTTAGCCTGACTCAACTATTCGGACTCAAGAAATTTCATCACCAAGTGGAAGATTTAAAACCTTCCTTGCTTCGTTCCCAAAATAATGTTTCAATCGTTGTCCGTTTACTTGAACGCAATTCCCATCGTTCCTCTCAACTCAACGACACCATAAGGAAATACACGTTCAACCACAAATGGTCCGGACCATCGCGACTTGAGTTTACCCGGAAAGAGTTTCAATCGAGAATTGAACAATAACACTGTTGGCGGGTAAGAATTCACGTCGCGAATCATTTGATCATGCCATTTTTTCGTTTTTTTCTTTATACATTTTGGCATTTTCATATGATTCTTGATGAAATTCTTCCATTTCGTTTAATTGAAGTAATCGGTTTTCACCGACCTCTTTCAAGTTAAAATTCAATTTCTTAATTGCCCAATAAGCTCGATGCTCAAGTTCAACCGGCAAATGGCACGCTTTGCCAAACACCAATCGATATGGTGACATACCAATGGGTGTTTTATAAGCGTCGCGATAAGCCCACAAAGCATCATCGAGCTTTTGTGCCCAATCCTTTCGATTAAAACTCACCGTTTTTCAAGAATTTGTTTCACTTCACGATTGGAAATTTCGGCTTGACCATTAGATTGAGGATGGTAACCAAGCGCAATCTTATGACGCCACCAAATTTAGCAAGAAGGTTATTAAATAATTTATTACAAAAATGCGTGCCTTCATCACTTACAATAGCTCGAGGTGTACCGAACCGAGTGAAAATATGCTTGTGCAAGAATTTGAGTACCATCTTAGCATCATTCGTTGGTGTAGCAATCGCCTCAACCCACTTGGAGACGTAATCAACCGCAAGCAAAATGTAAAAATTTCCATAGGGGCGGAAATGGCCCCATAAAGTCAATACCCCATACATCAAACAACTCCACCTCCATTATGTTTGTCAAAGAAAGCTCATGACGCCGTGAAATATTACCAACCCTTTGGCATCGATCACAAGTCTTTACAAAAGCATAACAATCTTTGAATAATGTTGGCCAATAAAAACCAGATTGTAGTACCTTTGCGGCTGTTCGGGTTGGCCCAAAATGTCCACCATAAGATGAGGAATGACAGTGTTGAAGAATCTCTCCAATTTCTTCCTTCGAACACAACGGCGAATGATAGAATCAGCGCATCTCTTGAACAAGATAACGGATCATCCCACAAATAAGACTTAGCATCATGTAGGAATTTTTCTTTTGGTGTGAAGTCAAGTCCGTGGCAAAACTCCTCCCATGAGGTAATTAACAAAATCTGCGTACCAAGGTAATGATGTCTCGCACGCATAATTTGTTCATCGAGAAATAATTCTTTTATTGGACTCTCAATCACCTCGTGAGGTTGCTCAATGCGGGATAGATGATCGGCAACCACATTCTCGCTTCCTTTTTATCCCGAATCTCAATATCAAATTCTTGCAAGAGCAAAATCCATCGAATTAACCGAGGTTTTGCATCCTTTTTGGAGAAAAGATATCGGATTGCCGCATGATCCGTATAAACAATCACCTTTGTACCCATCAAGTAAGCTCGAAATTTATCAAATGCAAAAACTACCGCCAATATCTCTTTTTCTCGTGGTGGTGTAGTTTTGTTGGGCGTTGTCCATGGTCCTACTTACGTAGTAAATAGCTTTAAAAATTCTATCTCGCTTTTGACCAAGAACGGCACCCACCGCATAATCACTTGCACGCATCGCACAGCTCAAATGGTTGAGTCCAATCCGACACTATCATAATTGGAGCCGAAACAAGTGCCTTTTTTATCCTGTTCAAATGCCAGAACACAACTCATCAAAGCAAAAGATAGCATCTTTTTCAAGGAGATTACAAAGTGGTTTAACAATTTTTGAAAAATCTTTTATGAATCTCCTATAAAATCTTGCATGCCCTAAAAAGCTTCTTTTGCCTTTCACATTTGAAGGTGGAGGTAGCTTTTCAATAGCCACAACTTTTGCCCTCAACTTCCAAACTGTACAAGAAATACGATGCCCAAGTACAATCCCTTCTTTGACCATAAAGTGACATTTTTCCCAATTAAGTACAAGATTAGTTTCCTCACAACGTTGCAAAACCAGAGATAAGTTATGCAAACAATGGTCAAAAGAAGTACCAAAAAGAAAAATCGTCCCATAAAAATCTCCATGATTTCCTCAACCATACCATGAAAAATCGCCATCATACACCTCACGAAAAGTAGCAGGTGCATTACATAATCCAAATGGCATCCTGCGAAATGCAAAAGTACCATATGGACATGTAAAAGTGGTCTTTTCTTGATCCTCAGGGGCAATGGCGATTTGATTGTACCCTGAATAGCCATCAAGAAAACAATAGTATTCGTAACCCCGCCAACTTTGTCAAACATTTGGTCAATAAAGGGGAGGGGAAATGATCCTTACGAGTAGCTTTATTCAATTTCCTATAATCAATACATACTCGCCATCCTGTGACGATTCGTGAAGAAATTAATTCATTGTTATCATTTTTCACAACCTGTCATACCTCCTTTTTAGGAACAACTGTCTGTGCGGACTCACCCATGAACTATCGAAAATGGCATAAATAATACCCGCTTTAGCCACTTTAAAACCTCATTTCTCACAACTTCTTTCATTGCGGGATTAAGTCGTCTTTGATGCTCAATAGATGGTTTATAAGATTCTTCCATTAAAATTTTGTGCATTACAATGGAAGGACTTATACCTTTCAAATCGAAATATACCAACCCAAAGCCGACTTATGTTCACGAAGCACACGCAACAACTTATCCAATTGGATGAAGATAATGAAGCGAAAACAATTACGGGGTAAGTTTTATCTTTTCCCAAAAAATGCATATTGAAGATGTTCCTAAGTTCCTTTAGTTCTAAAGTACCTTTCGGAATATTTTCAATATTGGCATTTTCTAATGCTTTCTTTTGTTTTTCTTTGACAATTTCTTTAGCCTCAAGAGAAAGAATAAACTCAAACAAATCAATATCATCACTATCTTCCTCATCACATTTCATTATTGAATTAATCAAACAATGTTCTAACACATCTTTTAAATCTTGTTTTATAACTTCCGTTTGATCACATTGTTCGATCGTATCAATAAAATGACATGTGTGAGGTTCTTCTTGAAATTTCATTGCTTTATAAATGTTAAATAGTACCTTATCATCATTTACCCGTAATGTTAACTCTCCTCGTTGCACGTCAATTAGAGCTCGTCCCGCTTTGAAAAGGTCTTCCAAGAATCAATGGCATTTCATGATCTTCTTCCATATCCAACACCACAAAGTCCGGAAATATGAATTTATCTACTTTGATCAACACATCTTCAATCACTCCTCTTGGGTAGGTGAGTGATCTATCGGCTAATTGAAATGTGATGGTGGATGGCGTTATTTCTCCAAGGCCAAGTTTCACAAAACAGATAACGACATAAGATTAATGCTAGCACCTAAATCACAAAGAGCTTTATTAAAATAAGAATCACCAATAGTGCAAGGGATAGTGAAACTCCCCAGGATCTCTTAATTTTTGTGGTAGTTTTCTTTGCAAAATGGCGCTACACTCTTCTCGTGAGATTGACCGTCTCGTATGCCTCCAACCTTCTCTTTCTCGACATCACATCCTTCATGAATTTTGCATAGTTTGGCATTTGCTCAAGTGCATCGGCAAAAGGGATGTTGATGTGAATTTTCTTGAATATTTCCAAAAACTTGGAAAATTGAGCGTCCAACTTTTTCTTCGAAATCTCTCGTGGAAAAGGAAGAGAATTTGGTAACACATTATCGAATTGGAAATTGGTTTTACCTCATTTTTCGCACTTTCGATGGCTTGTCAATGCCCTCTTCATTGTGGAGTGTTTCGAGCTTGCTTCGTTCATTGGTGGCGTGAGTAGGCATCTTTGGTTCATCATATTCCGTTCCACTTCTCAACTTAATGGCCTTGCAATGCTCACGTGGGTTCACCTCGGTGTTACTTGGAAACGTATCAACTTTCATTGTGAATTAATAGCCGTGGCCAATTGACCCACATGTGTCCCCAAAGATTTGAGATGACTTTCAATTGTTGTAACCCTTGAACCCAAATTTTCTATGTTAGAATCGGCCTTGTTCATCCTTGCTCTTTATTCTACAAGGAATGAACTAAGTAATTCATCCAAAGATGGCTTTTATTTTCCCACATGTGTACTCGTACTTGCTTGATTCGATATCCCTGAGGTGGTTGCAACACATTTCTCGTATTCTATACGAGAAATTTTCATGATTGCGAAGTCCCTGGGATGATAATGCGTCGGTAATTGATTCCCGATTGTTGAAACCCCGATTGTTCACATAATTCACTTGCTCCGTGTCGGGATTCACAATTTCTTGACTTATCTCCATGACCGCTTCCGTTGTTGTTTTCCACCCGAATTTAGAGTAGCAATTTGCTTTGACAAAGCGGAAATTTGAGAGGCCAATGCGGACATAGTATCAAGTTCAAGAACACCGCAACTTTTCTTGGTTTCAAAAGGCCATTGATAACTATTGGCAGCCATTTTTTCGAGTAAAAGCATGGCTTCACTTGGAGTTTTAGCCATCAATGTACCTCCCATTGCAAAGATCTATAATAGTTCTTGAATGCCCATTCATACCATTGTAGAAATATCAACCTTTTGCCAACTCGCATACCCGTGTTGTGGACACCTCCTCAATAATTCTTTGAATCGCTCCTAAGCTTCGTAGAGTGGCTCAAAGTCGAGTTGATGAAATTGAGCAATCTCACTTTTCGCCTTGAAGTGTCTTGCTAGGTGGAAAGAATTTTGCCATAAATTTTTCAAAGAGATCATTCCAACTAGTGATACTTCCAGTGGAAAGGTTTGAAGCCACTGCCTAGCTTTATCACGAAGTGAAAACGGAAATAACCTCAACCGAATAGCTTCATCTAGGGGACCCCATTCATTTTGATAGTGTCACATATCTCGAGAAAAATAGCCAAATGAGCATTCGGTCGTCTAAGGCACTACCCCAAACTAATTTTGTTGCACCATGTTTATTAAGGCGGTTTCAATTCAAAATTATTCGCATTGATAGGTTGGCGAACAATGCCCGAATAGTTTTGATTCGTGGTTGGTCGAAAATAGTCCCGAATGGCCCTTTCCGGTGGTGCAACAATAGGTATGCGTTCTTCATCATCACCGATTCCCGCCATTTTTGTGAATTCAATTCTTCGTGTGGCTCTAATCTTTCAAGCATTCTTTCAATTTCTCGGATCAAATAAGATTAAATTAGCACTTTTATTTTTTCGCATCAACAAGAAAACACAAAAATGACAATGACCTTATTGTAAAAAAAAACCAATCTAAATTAAAGGAAAACTACTAAGTAATAATATTAGCGCAAATAAGATGAATTATTCCCCGGCAACGGCGCCAAAAACTTGTTAGAGAATTTTTCTAACTGCAAGTGTACGGTGTCAAGTTTTAATATAGAGTAGTAGGGTTGTCGAATCCACAGGGAATAATTATCGAATTATTACTAAGTACTATAATATAGTAGTCTAACTTTATTTAGAAATTCAATATATGATGGAGTTGATTATACTAAAACTAATAACAATAAATCAAGAATATGAAAATATCAATGAGTTTATCCAAATGATTAAATGAATTCTAGAGGTATGATGAATCTAGTTATCCCTTATGTTGTCAATATGGTTTATCAATCATCAATTACCAATTTATAAGTCAAGATTTCTACAATAATCATTCCCTCTCTCAAGTGCCAAATGATTTTAGATTCAATTGGGAAATCAATATCTCTATAAAAATCACCAATTAAAATCTCAATAAAAACTATGAATCTTGATAAAAGACTTCAAAGGATTCACAAATCTCTCAATTCTATGAAATCCTAGGTTATGATATTCCAAGGTCATGTATTCAATTACCTTTCTCAAGTGTCAAATCAAATACACCAAACAATCTAAATTATTGATCAAGTAATTTAGAAGCAATAGATCCAAATAGCACAAATAAATTGATAGATCTAGATTCACAAACCACAATCTCAAAACATAAGTTCAAACATAGATTACATCATTCCTCTAGAATTATAGAGTTTAGCTCATGATTAAAGAAAATGAATCCATGAAAATACAATAATACATCTTACAAGATATGAAGAAAGCAACAAAATAAGAACAAGAGTAGAGGGTCTTCTCTATTTCTAGATGATAGAAGCCTCCAATCTTCTTTCTCAAAATTCTTCTCAAGATGCCCAAATCCTTCTTCCTTGTCTTGTAGCTGTTTTTATTCTCTTCCCAAGGGTTCCAAGATGCCCCATTTCAAGCCCCAAGGCTAGTATTTATATGCCACAAAAATCCAAGAAAGGGAGTAGGTAAGCATAGGAAATTCCGCCCGGCCGCTGCTGGCCCAGGCATGGGCGCTGCGCGCCCATACTTCCGCACACAATTGCCGCCCCAGCTGCAGCGCCCACATGCTCGCTCCAAACTCGCACACCTCGTCACGGCGCTTTGTGGCCAGGGCCGGTGCTGCAGCTTTGCCGCCTCCCGTCTCCTTGGGTCAAAGTGCGATTTTTCCTTTTTCAAACACGATTTCTTCTTTCTTCGCGCCATTTTTCATCGTTTTCTTCATTTCTCGGCTACCAAATCAGTAGTGACTGACTCTTCATCGACACTATTTGAAATAAATTGGACTCTAAAGATTCTAAAAACACCCAAAATAAAACCAAATTCTAATCTAAAATACTCAAATAAGTTGGTAAAATACCAACTTAACATTTGTGGTGTGCCATCGGTATTCATGATTGCTAATTGCTTTGTCGGACTCGAGATTTGAGTCGCCAAAGCGACATTGTATCAAGCTCAAGAATTTCCAAAGAATCGGCTTCGACGCCTCTCTGGAGGGCCATTGATAGTTGTTTGTGGCCATTTCTTCAAGAAAAGTAAGGCCTCGGTCGGTGTTTTAGCCATCAATGTACCTCCCCGATGTCGCATCTAGTATCGTCTCGTATGCCCATTCAACCCATTGTAAAAATATTGAACTCTCTCCGATCGCATAACCATGTTGTGGGCATCTTCGCAACATATCTTTAAATCGCTCTCAATTTGTATAACGGCTCAAAATCAATCTGTTGGAATTGGGCTATCTCACTCTTCATTGGAGTGTCTTTGCTGGGAGGAAAAATTTTGCTAAGAATTTTTAGTCGATCATCCTAAATGTAATACTCCCGGGTGAACGTCGTAACCACCGCCTGCCTTCTCCCAAAGTGAAAACGAGAATAGCCTCAATCGAATGGCCTCATCGTCCACACCATTCATCTTGATGGTGTCGCAAATTTCAAAAATATGGCCGATGTGAATTCGGATCATCCACTGGACTCCCCAAATCGATTCTCACAACCATGCTTATGAGGCCCTAAGGTTTCAATTCAAAATTATTTGCATTTATGGGTCAAGCGCACAATTCCGGAGTAGTTCGTTCACGGTTCCGGTCGTAAAGTAATCCCGGATTGCCCTTTCGGTGCCTCGCCAGGCTATGGTGGCACATTCACGACCCGATTTCCGTTATTCTCATTGTCTCGCCTGCCATTGCTCGATTCTCTGCTTTCGCTTTGCTTTGCTCGGATTGCTCAAGTGTCCTTTCAATCTCTGGATCAAAAGGAAGCAAATTAATATCTTTGGAATCTCGTATAAACAGACAAGTCAAATGATAAAAACGATTAGGATTAAGACTACTTGGTAATAATATTAGTTTAAAATAGGATAAAACAATCCCCGACAACGGCGCCAAAAACTTGATCGCGAAATTCTTACCGCAAGTGTACGGTGTTAAGTTTTAGTATAGGTTTTGAAAGTAGGGTTATCGTCTCCCACAGGATTGTTATCGAATTTTATACTAAGTACTATAATTAAAATAGCTCAACTCTATCTAGAAATCGAAAAGAGATGATGATTTATTAAACTAAAAATAAAACTAAAATTAAGCTAACAAATGGTTCGAGACAATTTATCAAACACGTAGAAGATGAATTCTAGAGGTTGATTTCACCTAGTTATCCCCTATGTTTTCAATCCAGTTTATTAATCACAAGTTATCAATCTATAAGCCAATATTCCTACTGTTTATCACTTCCTCTCTCGAGTGCCAATGATTCTAGGTTCCAATTTCGATTTTAATATCTCTATAAAAATCATAAATTAAACCCTAATACGCTCAATGAATATTCTATCACAGGCTTGAGAAGATTCATAAACCTCTCGATTCTATGAAACCCTATGTTATGCTATTCTATGGCGGGCGTTCAATTACCTCTCTCGAACGTCAAATTAAACACGCCAAACAATCTAAATTATTGATCGGATAATCCAAATGCAATCAAATCAAATAGCACAAATAAATTACTAAATATGTGAATTTCATAAACTAGAAATCAAAACATAGGTTCAAACGTAAGTTACATCAATCCCCTAGAAAGATGGGTTTAGCTCATATTGGATGTACAAAAACTCATGGAGAAATAATTATACATCTCAAGAAATCCACAAAGAAAAACAAAGAAAGAATTGAGAAGAAAAGAGAAGGAACTCGTGTCCATGACAAGAAGCGCCTCCAATTGCCGTCCCGAACCCTAGCTCTGTGTCTCTTGCCTTGCGTTGTGCTCAAAATCATGTCGACCCCTCTCCCGTACGTCACTTATCATATTTATAGGCTTGAAACCCTCAAAAATCCATCCAAAAAGGCCCAAAATAACTCGCACGTTCAACCTATTTGCCGCTGCCCCAGCATCATTGTCGCGGAGTCTACGGAGCGCGCCAAGCCTCGTCAATTCTGTCGCAGCTGCAGTGCCCGGTTCCATGTCGCATCTTCTTTACTTGCTACTGCTTTGCGCAGTATAGCGTGCCACGAATGTCATCACTGTCTGCTTGCTCGATGGCGCAATGCCCTGGCCTTGCTACGACTTCACTTGTTGTAACCGTTTTGACCCCGCGCTATGGCGCGGGGTTTTGCGCTGCAGTTGCTCGTTCTCGGTCGATAATTTACCGTTTTTCCGCTTCTAAAATGTGATCTTCACCGTCCAAACACATTTTTCATTATTCTTGATCAATTGCGGCTACCAAAATTAGTCCCGACTCACAAACGACAACTAATTACATGAATTCGACTCAAATGACGCTAAAATACTTGAAAACACCGCAAAATCCTTGTCTATAATATTCAATACATTGGTATAAAAACCAACTTAACAAATCTGCAGAAGTTTCTTCATCAAGAATTCAACCAATATCTTTTTGGGAGATCTTGTATCAATCTTTTTCATGTCCGCTCTTCACAATAATTCTCCTAAGATCATTCCTCTCCTTCTTTCTACACCCAGCGACAACCCAGGTGCGAGAATTGTCTATGAGTCCTTTAATGGCAATAACTACACTTCTTGGAGTAGAGTTGTGCTAATGGCTTTGAGTGTTAAAAATAAAAATGGATTTGTAGATGGTACAATCTCGATACCATCTCCTTCGGATACTGTCGGTTTAGTTGTTGGCAAAGAGCCAAAACCTTGTCCTGTCATGGCTCGTGAACTCCATCTCTAAAGAAATCAGGCAAAGTCTTTTTACTTCAACACCGCACGAAGTTTGGGATGGGTTGAAAGTTAGGTATGTAAGAAGTGATGAACCTCGGGTATTTCATTTGGAAAAATCTTGTCAAGATACAAGCAATAATATAGATTCAAAAGTTAGTTAATTAGTTGAATTATAATGTTATATGGTTTAGTTAGTTTCTAGAAGATTAGATATAAACTTGACTAAATAAAGGGATCATTATCCTCATGTAAAACCACTGATTCATTTCTTCAAGTACGGATATAATATACAAATTTTCTTTCATCTAAATTCCATCATGAATTTCTTGGCTATTCACATGGTATCGCTTTGAGTTCGATCAATTCTTCCGCTGTAATTAGTTTCTTCATAATTCTTTAATTGAGATTAACAAGATTCAGATTTTATAAGAATCATGCAAGTTTCTTCATCAAGAATTCAACCAATATCTTTTTGGGAGATCTTGTATCAATCTTTTTCATGTCTGCTCTTCACAATAATTCTCCTACCAAGATCATTCCTCTCCCTTCTTTCTACACCCAAGCGCCAACCCAGTGCAATAATTGTCTATGAGTCCTTTAATGGCGATAACTACACTTCTTAGAGTAGAGTTGTCTTTAATAGCTTTGAGTGTTAAAAATAAAAATGGATTTGTAGATGGTACAATCTCGATACCATCTCCTTCGGATCTTGTTCGGTTTAGTTGTTGGCAAAAGAGCCAATAACCTTATCCCGTCATGGCTCTTGAACTCCATCTCTAAAGAAATCAGGCAAAGTCTTCTTTACTTCAACACTGCACAGGAAGTTTGGGATGAGTTGAAAGTTAGGTATGTAAGTGATGGACCTCGGGTATTTCATTTGGAAAAATCTTTGAGTTCTATTTCACAAGGTACCAATTCCATTACTTCCTATTATAATCGGTTTAAGGGTATTTGGGATGACTATGTGAGTTTTAGGCCCATTACCAAATGTTCTTGTGGACGCCGCTCATGTAACATAGCATCTGTCATGGCCGCAACTCAAAGAAACCGATTTAGTCATTAAGTTCTTGATAGGCTTACATGAGTCATATGCCCAAATTAGAAGTCGCTTGCTTCTCTCTTCTCCTCTTCCTTCATTGGCTAAAGTGTACTCTCTTTCTTTACTGCACTCGCTATATTGCCTACAATGGATTCAATGGCTATGGTTGCCAAGAACTCCACCAATCCCGATTTCGCTTTCAAAAATAAGATAAGAAGAGCTTAAATGCACTCATTGTGGCTCTAATGGTCATACGGTTGACAAATGTTTTCGATCATTGGGTATCCCCAGGTTGGAAAGTCCCCAAAGGATCAAGAAATAACAAAGATCTTGCCAATGTTGTAGTGGTGTCCCCACCGATTAAACGGTCGATAATCCTCTATTTTCATAAGATATGTTTCAACAATTCTTAGCCTTATGCCAAACAACACCAAAGATCAATCTCAGGCCTCTACTCCTCTTGAGTCGAGTCACTCACCACATTTCACCGCTACTACAATTTCGTGTATCTTTTCGGTTTGCTCCAAAGAAACCAAGTAATCTCTCTAAGTGGATATTAGATACGGGAGCAATGGACCACATTATCTCGTGATGCTTTATTATTCACTAATATTCCAACACAAGTTTGTGTTTCTATTCATTTACCAAATGGACAAGTTACATCCGCTACTCAGTTGGGGAAGTCAAATTATCTCGACTCTTTGACATTATATAATACTGTTTGTCCCTTCATTTTCTTTTAATCTATTGTCTATTTCAAAATTGGTAAAAGATGCACATTACTCTTTATATTTTTGTTCCTCACAGTGTTTTTTGCAGGATATGAACACCAAGAACATGATTGGTTTTGCTAAGGAAAGTGGTGGTTTATATCATTTTCAATTAAGCAATGTGGCATGCAATCTTACTACACTTATGTTTCTCTTTGGCATGTAAGACTGACATGCTTCATCAAAAGTTTTAGGTATTTTACCACATGTTAATTCTACTTGTAATACAAAATTTGACTCTTGTGATGTATGTCATTTTGCTAAACAAAAGAGGCTTCATTTTCCAGGCATTAACTTCAGAATCCTCAAGATTTTTGATATAGTGCATTGTGATATTTGGGGTCCTTTTGGCACTCCTTCACATAATGGTTTCAAGTATTTTCTTACTACTAGTAAGGTGAACGTGCGTTGCACGTGAATCAAATAATTTTATTAATTTAATTCAAATTAAATCTATAAATTGGAAACAATTTGTATTATATTATTTGTATTTATAATAAATGTCATTCATATATTTTGATCCTAAAAGAAAGTTTGCAAAAGACAAAATTTAAACTTATTTGTTGTTGAAATATGGTTAAGACATTTTGAACTAAAAAAACACGATACTTAAATAATGTTATCGCTCAACAAAGTACAATAGATATTAAAAAATTGATCAGTAATCTATATATAAATTAAATATATGTATATACATATATATTCAAAAACTCGTTTTAAATTAATGCATCTCTTGTTTATTTTTTGAATGTCTACTTCTTCATACTTAGCTTTGAGATTTTTTTGTAATTTCTTTTAATGCACTTTTAGTCCGAGCACAATTGGTGACGTATGGATATATTTCTCTTTTACTCCATTTCCATTTCCTAATGAGTGTTATCTTTTAAATCGGTTTGACTACAAGATTCAGTTTTTCATTCACCACATGTGTCTCTTTTGTTAAGAACAATGAGAAAGTAAAACTTTATTTTATGTTTAGAAGCTTAACTCCGTAATATTTTGATTCATGTTCTCCTATTTTGATTATTAATTACATATCTTCGGAGGGGAGAGATGATGGAAATCAAATCTCACACCTTTAGCTGGGATGAGAGTCTTTACCACTCGACCAATATCCATTTTTTCTCATATTCTCATGATTACATTAATTATTTATATAATAGAAATAAAGATAAAATAGACTAATCAACTATAATTAAAAACGGCGGTTAATAAATTGATTCAGTTTGAAAAAATAGTCACATTTATATATCAAATAAAAGACGGAACCACAACATAGAGAATCAGAATTATTGAGTGCCTAACAATATCTATGGTTCATTCTATTATCATTAAGATCATGCACGACATCATAAACTTATTATTTTCAAATAAATCTTTATTATTGAGTGTGCTGATGTGACTAATAATTATTCTAATTAATTTTTGCATCAAAATTTAGTTATGTAATATAGTAATGAAAATTTAATAACAAAAAATTATTAATTAATACATTGAAATAAATAATACGAAGGACCTCAATTGTGTCTTTCATGTTGTTTTCTTTCGTAAATTTACATTCTAAAAATCCATCCAATGGAGTGTATCAAAGAATAATCCATCATTTAAATCTCTACAATAAAATTATAGAATATAGAATATAATAGTCCGTAAGTGTGTCCAATAAACGTAAAATATAGGTTAAGCTCAAGAAATATTTTTATAAGAATGACATAACAAAAAAGCCTCCTCACTTTTTAGTTGTCGTGTTCTATGAATGTGATATTTTCAAGCAAAATATAGGTCTTATTTTTTTTTTTTTTTTGTAAAATAAGAAAAACATCATATATAAATTGATAGGCCTATCTTTTTATTGTCTTAAGTATAAACAAAGTCATTTTATTCATTTTATCTTTGTCGGTGATCATCTTTCAATGTAGCATAAATTTTACAACACAATTCACAAAAGTATAATGCATGTATTTGAATGCTTAAAATGTTAAAAATAAATATCTTCATAAATTTAAATCTTCGACCTAATATTAAAATGATAAATTTGATGTTGAAGAATATCACTATATACATTTGAGCATTTGATTAAAGGATTAATTATTATCCACATATAGAATATCACATTAAATTTTAAACTCTAAAGAAGGAAATAATATAACTTTTCAAATTTTACTCAAATTATTGTTCTTTTTTGTCTCTTGATATTCCATCACAACTTGTTTATTTATTAATTGTATGAATGTATATTGTTATTCATATATAGAATAGAATTTTATTTAACAAATAAAATATAATATGAAAAATTATAAGAAAAAATGTTAAAAGTAAAGAGGGTCAAACAATGGTATGCCTGTCATTGTAAAATTTAGAAGAAAAACTTGAAAAATGTTATTTAGATATTTGTTAATTTAATATTTACGATAAAATCTGGTTGCACTTGAAAAATACACATTTTAAAAATTAACGTTTTAAGAGTGGGACATGATTTAAAATGCATAACTATGAAAACAATGTCTGACCAAAATTTAAATTATTACTTTGACAAATACATATGTATGTACACTACAAAATGTTAGATCAAAATCATAATTATTTTTTTATATATAAAAATTAATGTATAGTGCTTATATCTTCAAAGAGACTTAAGATTTAAAGGTGACTAATATCAATTATTTTTGTTAATGAAATTAATATTTAAATTATAATGAACAATTTATTTTCAAAATCATGTCTATTTTTGAAATAAGAAGGAATATATTACTTTGATCCATAAATAAACTTTTTGATAAAAAACATTCACTCAAATGTGATGTTGTGGTCGCTAAATTCAAATATCAAATAAGTTTTATACTTCATGTGCATAATTTAATACAATATTTTTTAAGTGAAAGATTAACATATCAACATGTAGATTAGGAAATATGTACTTATGATATAAATGTCGATTAATTTTTTTTTTTTTTTTTTTTTTCTTAGATATATATATATACCATTTTTAACTATATTTTATTTAAATTAATTTTAATTTATTATATTAGTTTTTATTTTTAAAATCAAAGTATATTTATTGATGTAGCTTTTTTTAATCAATACACCTCTATAAAAGTAATAAATAAAAAAACTACCATAAAATAGAAAAGAATAAATAGGACAATAATTTCAATCTAAATTAAAATTCCCGATATATAAAATAGAATAAGATTATTAAAAGTCATATTGACTTCTTATTTACAATTTAAAAATAAAATATTTTTTACAATTAAATAACTTAGTTTCTTTTTTTATCCAAACTTGTTAGACCTTTCATCCTATTAATAAAAAATTTATTATGCCAAGAAAAATGTAATCAAAATCAAAAAAAGTATTTTCCTACTATCTATGCCTCCATATTAAAACATAATTTATTATTATATTTCGTTAAGTTTGAGAACAAATATTTATCCTTTTCAATATCTTTTATAGTAATTTCATGTTTTTATTATCATATGTACTGAGCCTATTTAACTAAAAGAATATATAATGATATATTATTAAAGTTGATAAACGAATCTAAATTATAAGATTTGAAAGGTCAACTAATGGTGCATCCATAAAAAAAAAGTGCATAAATAAATGTTAAAGAATAATTAGTTATCTTACATTGTTTCTTCTTGGAACCAATTTTTTCATTTAACCTCAAAAGTCTTAGTATTAATCGCTTAATATTGTTATTACGCTTTTGTTGTGAAATCATTTTTGTTTTATTTTTTTATTTATTTTGTTTTACAATATAAATATGTCAACCCTTAAAAAAGTAAAAATTATAAAGATACAATTGTAAATAATCAAAATTAAACAAATCTTTCTCATCTCATCCACTTCACCTTGAATTTCAAATCCAATTTCATTAATTTCAAACACATAACTCTTAGCCAAATTTATTTTATTTTTAAATTTTAGAATATATACTTATAATATATTTGTTTTTCAAATTTAACTTTACATTGTCACAATGATCGAGGTTTTTTATCAAAAGAACACAGAATAATATAAACTGATAATTGAATCTAAATCATATTAAACCGTGTATCCATTATACGGGAAAAACATACATAATGTTAATGAATAGATCTTAGAAACAAAATAATATTTATTCAAAATTTTAGTAAAAAATTTAATTTATATTATCTTAAAAACTAATTATTTTTTATGGGAAAAGCATAAAATTTCTTGAAATCCCATCTTCATATACCTAAAAATGTATCATTTACTCCAACCAAAGAAAATATTGTCTCACAATTTAGGGTGTGTGATAGATGATAAATTTATTATTGTATGGATATTCTCAACCAATAGTAAAGTTTAGAAAATGTATTTTGTCCTGCTTATTTATTTTGAATAAAATAAAATTTAATTTTTTTTTTTATTTTTTTCTCTTCACTTTGTCAGAAATTTATACTCTTTTTTCTTTTTGATGTATTTAATTATTTAGAAAATTCAAGAAAGATATTATAAATGTATATTTTGCATAGCACTCAACTTTAAATGGCTAAAATTCACTCATATGAAGTCTTTTATATATGCTTATGACATATGGTTGGAAAGCTTTCGATATCTAATATAATATAAAATGAATATTATCTAAAATTTTAAAATATTCTAATAATTAAAATTGAAATAAATCATATAAGAAGGGTTTGGAATATAAAGATACTTGTCAATATTATTAAACAAATAAAATCAAAATCAATATGAAAAACTACTTAATTGCCCTTAAAGCTAACTTTACCATGGTACATTTTTGGCAAATCAAAATTTTCAAGAAACCTTAAAATCTATTCATACTTTTATAATAAGTATAGATTGTTGATGATTTTTCGAGATGCACTTGGATATACTTATTAAAACAAAAATCGAGACTAAGTTACATTTAGAAGCTTTACATAACATGGTTCAAACTCAATTTCATAAGAAAATTAAAATTTTGAGATCCGATAATGGTAGTGGATTCAGTTTACCTCTCTTTTATGCTTCTAATGGAATTCTTCATCAAACTTCTTGTGTGGAAACTCCACAACAAAACGGATTAGTAGAACGAAAACATCAACACTTATTACAAGTTGCACGTGCTCTTATGTTTCATTCTAAGGTTCCTGTTATTTTCCTGGGATGAATGCATTCTTCGCTTTCGCACATCATAAACAGGTTGCCATCTCCTACTCTTGGTAACAAATCTTCTTTTGAGCTACTTTTTGACAAGCCACCCGAATTTTCTCATTTGAGAGTATTTGGTTGTTTAGCATTTGCTTCTTCTTTGTCTAGACAGAGAGATAAATTTCAACCTAGAGCACTTAAATGTGTATTCATTGGTTATCCTTTTGGAATGAAAGGGTACAAGTTGTATGACTTGAAAAATAATAAGGTTTTTATTTCAAGAAATGTTGAATTTCGTGAGTCCGTATTTCCTTTAACTCTATTACTTCTTATAATCTCAAGAGCCTATGTTTCCTATTCCAACCGATAATATATCGTTATACGATCTCCTACATCAAGTATTAATGGTCATCCTATTGTCAATATTCATCAATATAATGTTCATCCGGATAATATTGAATCGGAGATAGTCAACATATTGAAGCTCAAACAAATGTTCCATCCTCTCGAAACTTCAAAGATCGAATCGGCATTCGCACCTCAATGCATATTCCATCCTCTCGAGACACAGATAAATCGCTCCATTAAACATCAAAGATCTCAAAGGACAAGAGTTGTTCTACACTACCTTGATATATAAATCGTGCTTTCCACCTTCTCTCGCAAAATGCTTCATCAAATTAGTTGCAGATACTCAACAAAGTCACCGCAAGATAATTCATCAAGTCACCGCAAAGATACTCAACAAAGTCACCGCAAAGACACTCATCAAAGTCGCAAAAAAATGAATCATCAAGTCGGCTACATCATGCTCAAGAAAATCGGAACCAAATATTCCATCAAGTCACCGATATATTCAGTAAACAAGATTCAATTTCAAATAATCTTTCTCTTAATCAATTGTGTGGTAAGCACAAGGTTTTCACAAACGAAGATATCTCAAATTATCAACCCAAAACCTATACCCAAGCAAGCAAAGTCCATGAATGGAGAGATGCAATGCAAAAATGTAAATCAAGGCATTAGAAAAGAATAACACCGGACATTAATCAATTACCTAAGAACCATCATTGCATTGGTTGCAAATGGGTATACAAGATAAAGTATAAAGCCAATGGCTCCATAGAAAGATACAAAGCCAGGCTTGTTGCTAAAGGGTATACTCGAAGAAAGGTCTTGATTATTTTGATACTTTTTCTCCAAATCACTAATATTACTCTTTGTCAGGACTTGTGTCACTGTCATTTGTTGCGAAACTAAAGGATGGCATTTGCATCAATTAGATGTCAACAATGCATTTTTACATGGAGACCTCCATGAAGAAGTCTACATGAAGCCTCCTCCAGGCTATTGCAATGCATCGATGCAAAGAGTTTGTAAACTCAATAAAAGTCTCTCGTGGCTTGAAGCAAGCCTCAAGACAATGGTTCCATAAACTTACATCTTGTCTTATTAACTATGGTTTTTCACGGTCAAAATCGATCCTTCTTTCTTCATTAAATCCACCTCGACTCTATTCTTGTTTTATGTGTTTATGTTGATGACATAATCCTAGCAGAAATAACCTTACTGAGAAATTCAAGATCTTAAATCTCATTTAGATGAGACTTTCACAATCAAGGATCTTGGTATTCTCAAATACATTTTAGGAATTGAGATTGCAAGGTCTTCTAAAGGAATCGATCGTATCAAAGGAAATATGCTTTGGATGTACTCACCGAGGTAGGATATCTTGGTTCAAAACCATGTTCTACTCCATAGATTCCAAAACAGACACACACTCGAACATTACACTTTTGGATGATCCTTCTACATATAGAAGACTTGTGGGGAGATTGTTATATCTAACTATAACAAGGATAATTACGCATTCAAAATCTCTCTCAATTCATGTCCAATCCAAACACCTCTCATTTAGCAAAATTGCTCACGAGTGCTACGTTACATCAAATCAAATCCTGGTAAAGGTATCTTTTACTCTTCTATTTCTTCTTTAAACCTAAAAGCTTTTAGTGATGCAGATTGGGCAAAATGTCCGGATACAAGAAGGAGTGTAGTGTGTGGCTATGCAATCTACTTAGGAGACTCATTAATATCGTGGAAATCAAAGAAACAACCCACGGTGAGCGGATCCTCACCAATCGAATACGAGCAATTGCCCTCACAATGTGAAATACAACGGCTTACATATTTAATGACGACCTTCAAATCACTCAAACAATTCCTCATCATCTATCTATATGACAAGTCGGCAGTATTGTATATCTCAAAACGCTTGCCATCATGAAAGATCTAAACACATTCACTCGATTGTCACTTCGTAGAGAGAAGATCCGGAAGACTTAATCAAGCTCATTCACATCCCTTCTTCTCAACAAACGGCAGATATCATGACCAAGCCTTTGCCTCCAAAGATTGTTCCACCATTTTACCTCCAAGTTAGGCATGTTAGATATACATGCTCAACTTGTGGGGGTGTCAAAATACAAGCAATAATATAGATTCAAAAGTTAGTTAATTAGTTTAATTGTAACGATTATACGGTTTAGTTAGTTTCTAGAAGATTAGATATAAACTTGATCATATAAAGGATCATTATCCTCAAAAACCACTGATTCATTTCTTCAAGTACGGATATAATATACAAATTTTCTTTCATCTAAATTCCATCATGAATTTCTTTGCTATTCACAGTAGTGGTTGCTTAGTTTGGAATACACTTGGCAAATAGATAGGAAAAATAAGAACAAATCCAACTTGACAATATAAAATATTTAAATTATTTTAAATAAAATAAAATGGGTCTACATAATATATTGAAATTATTTTTTAATTTTAAAACATAAATAATTTAGAAAAAAATTGCTGATAAAATAGAAAATATTGTAGTTAGATAAACATATTTCAATTCCTAGTAGACAGGCTGAAATTTTTATTTTTTTATTTTTATTTTATTTGCAAATATTATATTTCATATTTTATACAATATTAAATAATGAATAAAACTACATGCAATGTGTTAATAATTTTTGAATTATTTTTCATGTTTGTAAAGAATAAACGCTATTTTATTTATAAAATCATTGGCTCATTTGAATTGTTTTAATACATAAAATATATAATACATATCATAAAATTATATATAATTTAATATTCGTTTTCTGTTTTTTTAAACTGTAAGAGCTTGTATTCAAACCCACCACCACCCGCCCACCACCACCACGCCACCCTCATACCCGCCGCAATGGACAACAATAAAGACAATATAAACATTATTAGGAGATAATTTTGTAATTGCATAAACTTCAACATAAAAGTTTTCTGACTGTTAATTTTAAATAGCAATTGGGCGTAAGAAAAGATTGGTGATGGTTAGGTGATAATGGTGAAGAAATGGGGAAAAAAGAATTGAGAAGAAGAAGAAACGAAGAATGAGTAGAAGAAGAAGAATAAAGAAAAAGGAAAAAGGAAAAAAAAAAAAAAAAAAAAACAGAGGAGAGAACAATGGCTATGAGTTGTTAATTTTATTTTTCATTTCAAGGTCCATGTCAGTTGCCATTAAGCAATTTTTATTCTAAACTTATTTTTCTTTTTCAAATTAAATGTCATGTCACTAACAAGTAAAAATAATAACCTGCTAGTAGGTGACATGACCAAAACTCGATTTTTGTAAACTTAAAGGACTAAAATCAAAGTCCAAAAAAAAAAGACTAAATCTCCAAGATGTCCACTTAGACTAAAAAAAAACAATTTTGCCGCAAGTTTTGCTACTAAGGAACAACCAATCAGTTGCTTTTGATTAGAATTGACCGTACTTTGTCATTGGACTTCCCTGGCATCCATGTATGAGCTTGGCTCAAAATTTTCATTGTCCATAAACTACAACAAGAACCTCCAACAGTGAATGAACAACAAATCCCTTTGTGCGGAATTTTGTTGTCTTCCCTGGCGGAGGTTTGACCGTTTGAGCCTCAGTTGTTCTCTTGGCATCTTGTGCCCTTCGGAGTCCATCTGGTTTGGATCGGTGATCTCGAGTCCATTTTGGTTAATCTCAGTTAGGGATGGCAATGGGTAGGGTACCCACCAATTTAAGGCTATCCATACACAAACCCTATAATATTTATACTATCCGTACCCGTCGCAACCCGATTAAAAAACTACATATATTACCCGTACCCATCCCGAATCCATTTCCAAATACCCGTGTACTACCCGAGTACCCGTACCCGCCTAAAACTCATTTATTTTATATAAAAACTTATAATTATATGAATATTTAGATAATTATTCAATGGACACACTACTAAAAACTAGATATTATATAAGAAAACGCTAATATGTTAAATTTTTAATAAATATAACAATTAACCATTTTAATTTTGTAAGTCACTACAAGCTATCATCATTCATAAACTAAATCAAAAGCATCACATAAATACAAATGTAACCAATACATTCCTTAAAACTGTGGAATCAACATTAGTACATCATTTAATTTTTAAAACTACACCATCGTACATGTAGTTTTATCAAGCAGCAAAGATAAAATAGAGTTGATATGATCACGATTCAAAATAAATAACAACTTTATACCTTCTTTGTACAAAATAAAAATTTATGTTGGGCTTCATGAAGAAATGTATAATGTCGGATAAAAAATAAATGAAAGTTACTAAGGGCTAAACTGGTTTGAGTAGTGGTGGTATCCGAAGGGTAAAACCCTACCCGTATATAAATGGGTAGTAATTTTTCATACCATACCCGTCCCTAAATTCAAAAAAAAAACTACCCATACCCGTCCCGTTAAAGTTCTGGCTGGTGGGTACCTACGTCTACTGTCCCGCCGCCATCCCTAATCTCGGTTATCAAAAGGGACTCTTGGTCAGTCGACTATGGTACTCTTGTGTTTTTCTGAGTTGATTATAATACACTATCGTTTCGAAACAAGAAAAAAAAAAGGAATAATTACAAAAAATACCCGAAGGTTTGGCGAATCACAAACAAAAAAAAATGATATTTTTTAAAATCACCAAAAAACCCTTGAGGTTTCATTTTATAAATATAGGAGGGTTTTGAAATATTTTTTTCATATGAAGGTAAAATTATGACGGAATCAAACCTCAAGAGGCTCTTTGTAATTTTCAAAAATCTCGAGTTTCTTATAACTAGCCCAAACCTTAAGGAAATATTTGTAATTATACCTAAAAAATGAACAAATAACAGTAAGCATAAACTTTAAAAGCGCAACTGACAACTATCAATTTCCACACTTTTCAAATTGATGCAGTTCACAAAACAGGCATTTACCAAACAAAAGGGCCTTACAGCAATAAAGTCATCCATGAACAACATGGAAATCAGCATCTGACTACTTCAACAAAGCTACAAGAAAAATAAGATCAGGCAAACATATAGAAGAGTTCAGCATTACTTCCACAAAACACCTGTCCACAGAATGGCAGTGATTGAAAGGAAAATAAAGAAAAACAAAGAATAAAATTATTTGTATGGGGGAACAAATAAAAACATCAAAAATTATAAAACATGATACACAAAGGCATCCCCTAACCCAACTTCCCAACTCTAAAACCCTAAGATAGGTTATAACTTAAGACAAGGGACCTTAATCTATTTCACATGCCTTTTTCGCACTCTGCTCCACCTTCAAAAAGGCCTAGTAACTTCAAGCTCAAATCTCAGGGAACGGCATGTAAGCACCTCAGACTGACACGTCATGCAGGCAAAAGAGTCTACAACTGTCAGCTCTACAAGAAATAGTCAGGTGTCCTCCGAGTAACATCGGGTTCTCCTCTCCTTGGAGCTGGCTCAAACTGCAGTCATGCAATCGTAAATTAACAACCATAAGCACCAAAACAGAGCATATAACAAAACTGATAAGTGATTAAGCCCCAGATATTTTAGAAAATTACAGATGATAAAAAGAGAAACAGAAAAAAGAAAGGCAAATGACACGGATTGTGTGTGTGTGTGTGTGTGAGAGAGAGAGAGAGAGAGAGAGAGGCAAAACCTGGATAAAGGTATGCTCCTGCAATCATCAACTTCCAAAATGGATGCCATATTTCCACACCGATAACAATAATTTGGTGCACTAAAAATAGTCACAACCTTTTGTTCCTGTGGTAGAGGTAAAATCAACTATGAACATCCATTTCTACTGATGGTAATTATAGAAATAGATGGGCGTCAATTTACTTAATTTAAGAAATTACATGGGCCCAGTTATATCCTTCCATAACCAGCTGGTGAGCTCTAGCAATTAGTTTTAGATTGTTGGTGTGGTTGAATTGCTCTGATATGTCCTGGAAAATAAGTAGGCATAGCAAGTAGAATTCTTAAGTTGAAAGGAAGGGGGAAAAAAAAAAGGTTCAACGAGTAGATGAGTACCTGGCCGAAAGTGTATCCAGCACCACGGGGCGAGATACCCCAACCACATCGATCATCAGGATCAGACCACAACAGGTCGCACATTGGACCTTCATGTGGAACTTCTTGAACACGATCAAAGTTTCTTATATTATCAAGGGTTTCAACAGAGGGGGACAACCCACCATGCAGACAAAATATTTCTGATTCAACCTACACAAAATCACTATCTCAATATTGAGTTGCATGCTCAGTAAACCTAACAAGGGTAAAGTTTGGCCACTATTTTATTGGGTTAAATAGGATGTCAAATAGGAAAAAAATAAAATAATCAGCCATTAACATTTAACCCGGGTTAAAGTAAAACATGGAGAAAAACCCATTTAAAGCAAATATGTCGTCAATAAACTGGGCAAGAACAGTAATAATGAAGAAATTTCTACTAACCAATGCAGTCAGAGGAAAATAGTCAAACAGATCTGTGAATATCTTCCAAACATTTGCATTTCCATACCTATAATAAAGTGGAATTTTGAAGGTATTAGTATTAGTAGGCTCCGAAAGAAAAATTACATGGGCCCAGTTATATCATAAGAAAATTATGAAGCCTTATATAATCAGAAAAATCTGATTTACAAGAAGAATATTAGGTTAGCCAAATTTACTCGGCCTACGTCTTTCCAGATTTTCCAGAAAAGTATAACATAAGTAAATTATACAAAACACTAAGCCAATTTCGAAACAAATCACACGGAAAAGAAGGAACTCACTTCCGCAGACATTCATCATAAAAACCGTATACTTGAGTGATCTGCATGAAAAAAACTATTGATGAGTTCAAGCACCAGCTTAGGACATATTGATAGTTCATAGAACACATACATAAAAAACAACAGAAGCAATAAAATAAACAAGATGATGGCAGAAAAGGCAAATCTGGAAAACAAAATATCCTAACAGCTAAACAATTGTAAAGTAAATGATTGGGCATAACTTTAGCATCGAAGAAGATCAGTAACATGAATCATACAGAAAGGTCGGTCTGTCTGCAGTCTAAAATTTTATGCCAAAAGCCAAATGCGGTTTATATAACCACAATTCCATACCTAACATAACGTATCAAAGTCATAATCTCAATTATGATAATGTTGTACACATAAAATTATGGCTCTGGAGTTAACTAATCATATGGTGGGCGCATGTGTGCAAATATGGAAACAATACAAACTAGAAGATTAAAACCACAAAGCACTAACTTCAACACATTACTTCTCTAGCACAAATGAGGTTGGAATGTCATCATTATGGTTAAATTATCCCTACAATATCAAAAAGCAAGTCAAAGGAAAAACAATTTTCATACTCAATAATGGTTTAAATGGGGAATCAATTAAATAAATGAATACCTGTCTACTTTCATGATTTCCTCTAAGAATTGTGATACGTTGAGGATAACGTACTTTCAGAGCCACTAAAAGCTGCAGAAAATAAGCCTATAAGCATCTCCAATAACTGTTGTTTCAATAAAATAGTGTACAGTGCAGCACACAAGAAACATGTAACATGATACTACTTCAATCCAACCCCGCCCGCCACCCCAAAAGAAAAGGAAAGGGAGGGAGCATAAGGAAACAGGGGGAGAAGAGCATAAATAGGAAGAGAATCAGGATAAAAACTCCATAACAGGTGCACCACTACCATGACCTGAAATTCACAAGCATGACAGTAATAATGCCAAATAAACTGTCATTTAGCTTGTGCTTACAGTGACAGTTTCAACTGAATAGTACCCACGATCAACATAATCTCCCATAAATAGATAGTTTGTGTCTGGACACTGCCAATGAAAATGGAACTATATCAGTAACTGGTGCATCAAGCAATTACTTAAAGAAAAATGAAATTCAGTAAACATAAATTACTAGAGAATGAAAAATAGCTGCAAAACCTATACCACATGCACCCAAACTAGCAAGGACCTAAGCTATCTTCTGCAGAAAATGAAAGTAACAGTAACCTGCCTAGTGCAGACTGCAGATACAAGTAAAATATTGACAAACTGTTGGTTTCATAAACAAATTCTTAACCTATCTCCCCATATAGATAAGAAACCCTAGAGCACAGAATACCTTACATCCCATCCCCCTCAAGAACCAAAAGCATGATTACAAATCAGAAGCCGTATATCTGATTCGTAAAGTTTTTCAACCAATATCAACTAAGAGCCTGTCATTGAGTTGTCATTGAAATTCATGCATACGAAGCATATATGCCAAGAAGGAATCACTCTTAGCAGTTCAACCTCCTTGAAGTGAATAGTTAGAACCATTAACCTAACCATCATAAAAGAGGAAACACGCAGGATACGAGGAGGTAAGGCTGCAATTGGATGTCCTTTCATTCCGTTCATTTCCATTTTTTAAGTGAATAGTAGTGAAAAGTTGTTTTTGAAAAGTTGTGAATTTTTTTGGGAGTGTGATTGGATGTAGAATGAAAAATAATGATAGTTTATGTGATAAATTTTTTAATAAAGTAATATTGGATGTGATTGGTGATTTGAAAAATAAGAAAGGGTGAATAGTATATTTGTGATATGATTGTGTAATGACAATAGTTGATAGTGATGTTTTATTAGTAAAATAATATTTGATGTGATTGATGGTTTGAAAAGTGAGATTTGAGTGAATGGTTTATTTTTAAAAATTTCCACAAACAATCTAATGTTGGGCAAAAATAAAATCTGAGGGAAAATTTTACAAAATTTACTTACAGCCTATCACACCCTAAGTTTCTTCATTTTAAAAAAGGTATGGGACACGTATTGAACAACTATGAGCCCATCATTGAAAAAATATTTTCTCATTCGAAATCCACATGATACCATATGACAAGACAAAGTCCATCTCAAGTCCATTCCTTTGACTGAAAAAATCACGTCTCCTATTATAATAATAATTATTATTATTATAATAATGATGATAATAAGAAGAAGACGAAAAAGAAAAAAACAGAGAAGTAGAAAAACCATATGAATGTCATAGGCAACTATAATACCTTCCCACCAATGCGGAAAAGTTCGGCAAGATCGTGAAATTGGCCATGAATATCACCACAAATTGTCACAGGGCTTTTTACCGGCTGCATACAGCAACAAAGAAATCAATATAGCATCTTAAATTCAAAAAAAAAATCATTTCTACTAGTACTGAGTGCACAACATCTTGAGACAATGATTTTATAATTTTTTTTGTAACTAAAACAATATAGATACAGGGAGCTCAGACAAACACTAATTTAACTGGTAAACACGCGTAAATCTAAGGCTAAAATACCGAAACAAGTTCAAGAACAGAAGAAATCAACTTCTCAATCAGCTGCTAATTTAACCACCCCTTACTTTTTCCAAAAGAATTAAACCATTGATGTATCCATACAAAACCGTGTGGAATCAAACAAGCCCTAATTTGGCTTTAACCTTTTTTCCCCAAATATATCTGCCTGAAAGACTTTCCTTGAATCACATAGGACTAGTAACTATATCACCTTTCAAATATCCCATATATTTTTTCCCATAATTCATCAACAACATACAGGAGAGGACAAACAACTCAAACTAATTAATTTATCAGAACCAGTCCCTCCCAATAATTTATATTGTTCAAGCAACTCAAAATTGACATATTCCCATGAAAACTCGATGGTTACAAATGAAGGTATAATCTATCATATAGTTGATAGCAAACAAAATATTTTAAAAAATGTAGATATTCTGTTTCGGGATAGTTAACAAACTTTAACAAGTATACACATTAGAAATATTAGGGGAAAAAGAATACAAAATTCATACCTGAACGTTACTTTCCTCCATTAGTATCTCTTTAGCCTTCTCGCATAAGGCCCTAACCTACATATACAAAATGATCAACACTCTCAAATTACAGATCCCGTTTCAGTTTTTCACCTAACAGATAATATACATAGAGTAGATGCCAAATTAAAACAAAACACTCAACACAAAGAAGACATCAGACTACAGGGTCAAACGATCAGCTATAATTAAGTACCAAGTCAAGGAAATTCCATAAGCTACAAATCAGTTGACAATGTTGCAAATATTAACTAGTCAGTGTTTGGTTGAGCAAATTTCATATATAAAGTTATGGCAAGCGAGCAGATGCGAATGGACTCGCAACCGGATTCTGTAAATAATGATAAGGCCACAAAAATGACAGTATAAGTTAAAAATCATCCCTTTTCACCCATCCACTTACCATTTTGACAATGACAATTCATGGATCCATCAGATGCCTCATTTTCACGAAACTTGTTAATATCTATTGTTTTACCAACATTGACCTTGCATAATTATCACAAAAAGGTAAAAAACTATTGGCCAAACAACCCAATATACTTTTACTGTTTTACTAGCTAGGCGGAGACCTCCAAACGAGGTCAAATAGGAAAAAAGGGGTTATTTGGGCCATTATAAGTAAATTTCTTGAATAACAAAGCTCCACATACCAATCTCTTTTCATAATCTAGGAATAAAATGTCATGGTAAGAACAAGGCAATTATTTCTTGTTGCTTGTCTGACAATCTCCTGGAACAAAGTGCCGTTTCGAGTGAATGAGTGAAAAACACATACCATTACTTTTATTCATTCAAATATCTCAATATAATGAATGTCATGAACAAAACAACTAAGATTCATTTTTGTCACATTAGATGTAATTCTTCAAATCCAGTTCCCAAATGGATAAGATCTGTACAACTATAATGGACAGCACACGTGAATATGCAGCAAATAAAGTAGATCTTCAACTACATTGCCTAATTCTCAGAAACTACTAACTTCCACAAAATACTTACAAGATGTAAATTTCAAAAACTGGTGTTCTCCATCCCTCCCTCTTTCTACAGACTACGAGGCCTGGATTTTTCTTGCAAGGCTCTCAGTACTCTCATCGATTAACACTCATCTTTACCAACTCCCCAAAGTTTCACTTCAATAAACGGGAACAGCCACACACTTCATTCACCCTAAATTGCATGACCAAATTCCTTCAAGAAACAAAATATATATTTCCTCAAAACCATTTACTTCTCTTCCTCAATCTCAAGTTCGCAGTATTTTTCGAATTGTATTTTCAACCAAAAAAAAAAGGTAATTTACTGATGCGTAAAATGCATTAGCCATTGTCCCAAAACCCCGTAATTTCCCACGAAACCCTAGAAGGCAGTTACCTCAAAACACAAAAGGCATTACCGTAAGATTTACATAATAAAGATAACACGAATCAATCGTTTCTCTAAACTTATCAAAAAAAAAGTCCACCATATCTACCAGATCCGCAAAAACTCAACCGAAAAACATTAAAATATAAAGAGAAAAAAGAGGACGACGAACATCGGGTTCTGACAAAGGCTTGCACTGCATGAGCTGAGCAATCTGCTCGTCCAGATTCCCATGGGTGCTCTCAGCCACCAGATCCGCACTCATCTTGCTTTATTCTCCGTCTTGTATCAGATCCGCCGTTCTTCAGTTCGGTGCCGCTTCTCTCTTTTGAAAAAGGAAAAAAGAAAAATGGTGGCTCGGGAAGATATACCTTAAAACCAGGCCAAGATTCAAAGATTCAGGGGACTGTTAATGTTTGGAGGATAGATATGTAGAAATTGTATACATATGTAGAGAGAGAAAGAGAGGGAAGATGATGAGAGAGAACGAGCGGAGGGAGAGGGTGGAAACCAAGAGAGAGAAAGAGAGACTCAAATCGATGTGCTTTTTAATTAATTTAGTTGAGTGTTGATGTTGGTTTAAAATTTTCATTTTAACTTTTGTCCAACTTAAACTTTAATTCTAACTATTTTTCCTCTATTTACCTATAAAATGGATTAAATATACAAACGAATTTTACATATATTAAACAGTATATTATCTCCAGGCCAAAATAATATTCCTGATATAATTAGTTAAAAAATGTGTTAAAAATAAAAAGTTTAGCTTAATATATATGTATATATATATGAAAATAATTTGTCATTTTAAAAATTTAATAGACAAACAATTCTAAATTATAAATATGAAAACGCAAGAACTTGATTCAAATTTTAAAATTGTTTTTTAATTATAAACAAATTATTTTGATTTAATTCATGATAAAGTAATATATAGGTTTTAAGAGAGACCAAAATTTTAACTTAAGGCCATATTTTATAATATGTAAAATATTCATTAACCTTTATGGGAATTCTTTTAATAATTAATCTCATAAAATGAAATGATATCAAATTAACAGTTATATTCTTCAATATTCTAAAGTAGATAACAATTTTTTAGTGCCCAGATTTTTTAGCACTTCTTTCAATGTCAAAGTAGATAACACATGTTTTTTAGCATTTAACTACGTGAAAATTTCAATTTATCCTTAAATTAATTTAATTACGCCAAAGCACACCCCATCCCTAATTCCGCATAACTTGGGAGAAAGAATTGATTACCATTGACGAGCACTCAATGATTAATGGTTTCGAGGTGATCGTAGTCAGCAAAAACAACTACGAACTTCAAAATTCGAGTAATTTTATTACTTTTTGTTGGATTAGTTTAGATTTAGATATTTTAGGTTGAGATTATTGATGTTGAAAACATTGATGCATCATTAATGGTGGTTGGGGTGAATGAGGAAGATGACAATGGTTTTTATCACATAACTCGCACCGAGTTATGCAACTTGACATCAAGTTATTGCATATTGTATCTGGCATCAAGTTGTAAGACCTAGTATCGAGTTATGTAACACGATAAATGGGAGAATTTCCCAGCTCTTCAATGGTTACACTTTCCGAATTCAATCAACTAAATGCAAAAAAAAAAGTGCATAACTCGATGTCGAATTACATGTAACTCGGTGCCAAGTAACGAACTTTTGTGTCCGGACTTTTGTATTATGTGTTTTTTTTTACCGTAAAATTGGACATAGAAGTTTAATACGTCTACGAGTTTTGGCTAATAAACGAAATCTTTGAAAGAATTTAATATCATTTCGAGATACTTGTAGACGGACCGCCATAAATGATGGCCAAAAACTTCAAAAAGTTTGAACGAGAGAGCAAGTGGATAGAGATTAGAGAAAGAGAGAGATAAGTGAATGATAAAGAGAAATATGCCAAATATCAACCACAAGTGGAAATGGTCAAAATGACCACTTCAGAAACAAAATGAAAACTAGTCATCTTTTGAAAACAAATATTTTCTAGCCATTTTGACAAAACAAATGACATTCATACCCTTCTAAAGATATTATTTTTGAGTTGTTGAGTTGGCCTCTTTCTATTTCTCTTCTTCACTTATCTCTCTCAAATCTATCTTGTTCTCTCTTCAACTTTTTAAAACTTCCCGATCGACCAATATTAATGATACAATTGAAGGATTTTCAAAAAAAATGTAAACATTTTATCCTATCTATAGCTCATCCTTTATACATTTCAGTATTGTAATTATTTTTGGATTGAGTTATAATATTCTCGCGGCCGTCAACTCGTTTGATATGTCATATATTAGCCGGAACTTTGTGTACGTAGTTGTAATATTCCCAGGCCTGGCAAAAATGAACAAAAAGGTCTTTTACAAATAGGTGGATACACAACAAACAACATGTTTGAAGTTTAGACACAAACAAACATAACTGGATATCCAGTTATATTAACTTGATGTGTAACTCGAACAAGATCTTAAGCACAACTCGATATCCAGTTACATATCGAGTTACGTAACTCGATATCAAGTTATGTATTTGGACATCGAGTTAGGCGACGGAAATTCCTGACATCTTCCTCATTCACCCACAACCACCATTAACAAAGCATCAAGCTTTTCAGACTAAACCTAAATTATCTAAACCTATAAATTCTACGATCTAACAACAAATAATAACATAAACAACTATAAATGACCTAAATCAACAAGAAAATATGAAATTAAATGAATTGAATGAAGTGTTAAGAATTACCTATTACGTTTAAAGCCATGTTTGCTAGTCGCCAAATCAATTTTTGGTTCCCGAGTTACTTCTCGAGTTATGGGTGTGTGTGTGACTAAATAGTGTAAAATGGCTTAAGGGCAATTTTGGAGTTTCACGTGTCAAAATGGCTAAAACATGTGTTTAAAAAAATGGCACAAAAACATTTTAGAATAAAACATTTTAGAGAATGGCTAAAAACCTGACAAAACTCGTATCAAACAAACACGTCTTATAAGGATATCAATGTCATTTGCTTTGTCAAAATGGCTAAAAAATATTTGCTCCCAATTAAATGATGACTAGTTTTCAATTTTTAACTATAGAAGTTGCCATTTTGGCCTATATCCACTAATTTTTTTTTGTAATATCTTTTAGGATATTCTTATTCTCATCTTATAAAATATTCAATCATATTTGAAAATATGAGATGAGCTCAATAAATCCAAAAAAAAAAAAAAAACAGTCAATTGATTGTATAAAAAAAACACGCACCTTACAATTTATATTTTTATATAAGAAAAATAAAACTATTTTTTTTTCCAACACAAGAATAATCATAAATAATGGAAATTCCAGTAACTTTTGAAGATAAGGATGAATGAAAATTAAAGGTGCAGTACTTGTCTAAATTTCGAATTATTTGTCAATTTGCTAAAAAATATGAATTAATTGTTGATAATAGTAGTTATTATTTTGAACTCCACTTTATTCCTATTACATAATTTGTTTCCCAACTTTTACTCCAGTTGAGTGCTTCTACACCACAAACAATTGCAATAATTTATTAAGGTAATTTTCAGTTAAGTCCCATTCACAAATGCAACATAAATAATTCCCCTATGAGCTATATCAATATATCATCTTCAGAGCCTGGTCCCAACTTTAGATATATTCTGGAGGAATGTGGTTGAAGATACTCTGCCCATTGGTGATCATAAATGTCACAAATAAGCACTGGACTTTTTTGGGACTGTCCTTTTCCAAAATCTTGCTTCACATAAACTAAAATTTCAAAAAAAAAAAAAAAAAAAAAGGCAGTAATATGTGAAAGAATGTTTCTTTTGGAATCCTTGTATTCAAGAAGATACTTCTTTGCAAGTACCAAAAATCCCAGTAGCATAGAAATTTCCCTAGCTGAAGAAAACAGTACAAAATTAACCGATGACATTATAAGCGAAAATCAGTAGCAATAATAAGCAAGCTGATTATCTTTTACACATCTAAGAATACAAATTGTTCTCAAATCAAGAATTTAATCGATTGTAAGAAACAATCCAAATGGTAGAAACTGTAGCAATTCAGTGTTTTTACATGCAAAGTTATTGGCTATTCGTATGTGATTGGTTTTCCCCAGTTTTTACAGCTACATAGTAAATGAATCTAATGTCCGCTATAAGGCACAAATTATCGTTCCACTGCAAAAACTCTGCGACTCTTGAAGTACTTTGATTTCGAGTATAGAACCTTGATTTAAATCATTGCTGACAAAGCTTGCATTTTTTGTTTCAAATTTTTACGCCTTTTTCACCTATGCGAGTAGCGGATCCATCAAATGCGGTATGTTGGGTTCGGGTAATTTCATGGTGAGTGTGACTAAGACCCCAAATAGTGCACATATAGCTGGAACAAGACCTAATCCGTATCTGGTAACGGAGAAATAGAAATTCGGATGATGACAATTACGAACTTCTGGAGTTGAGCCTGCATAAAAAATGAGGAATTTTAGGCCCAAAGAAACAAGATTTTATTGAAAGGAAAGATGCACATGGAGAGGGAGTGGCTGTGCACCAATCTACTAGAATTTTGTTTTTGAATAATTACAAAAACAACCCATGAGGTTCAGTCTATCTTAAAAAAAAAAACAGTTATTTTCAAAATTACAAATACCCCATTGGCATTTGTTTTTTTTACAAGTTGCACCATCAGGATTTGGTTTATTTGTTAGGTAAATACAAAACTCAAGAGGGTATTTGGAACAACTTAAAGGGGTATTTGTTATTTTGAAAAATAACTGGGGTTTTTTTTTTTTTTTTTTTTTTTTGTAATTAGGCTAAACCTCATGGGTAGTTTTTGAAATTATCCTATTTGTTTATGGCAAACGTTTTCCTTGAAAGGGTTTTGAGAACACAATCCAAACACCAAGAAGTATAATTGCGAAAATCAGATTACAGAAAATATTAAGTGAAATGATAGTTGGAAGAAAAGGATGACCAGACACTTACTTTGATATGATTCGAGAAGACTTAATGCGAGTCCACATAGTATTTTGTCCAAAAAGCTCAATGATCCATAAACAAAGGCACATCCATTGAGATCTTCACCAACTAGAAAACTCTGCATGCTCACCCCGAGACCTGTCAAAAAAAAAAATGCAAAAATCAAGAAACTCCAATTGCATGTAAACAAGGACCACAACTTGCTGAAAAAAATAAAAACACATATGGTACCTAAAACTGACAGCAAGATCGTAACTATTCATCAATATTGATGTATCATCATAACCAAAGACCAATAAGGCTCGATTTTAAATATCGAGCACCTTCTAGGCGTTCTGGCTTAAGCCATATACTTAATAACTAATGTTGAATCCCAATTCGAAAAAAAAATTACTAAACTCGTAACAATCAAAGTGACAAAACATATGTTCGTTGTTTTAAATATCAAAGAATTCATGCCACCAACTTCTAATGAAGTTATAAAAAAAGAAAACTTTATCCTTACCATCATCAAGGCATTTGCAACCCCAATCACTATTGATAAAATGTACATAAAAGCCTTCATGCTGCTTGGCAGAAAGAGGATCGCCGTACCAGAAATTATCCAAAGAAGGCCTCCGCAGAATAAAAGCCTTCAAGCGCCATACACTCCACGTGATCTCCTACACAGTGTGGGCAGCTTAATTAAGGTGCATTTTGTAAGGAAATAATATAGAGTGACAAAGTGATTAAACATTTCATATGGCATTTGGCTTAACGGGAACCTGTAGGAGGATTGATACGATGAAACTGCAAATATAGATGACGGCAGGAACCTAGGCACACAATTAAACATGATTTTATCAGAAATGATTTTTCACGTTTCTGATTATCTCACATAATTAAGCGTATAAGGAAGAATTTTAAATGTGGTACCAAAGCTTTGGAAGATTGGGTCATCTGCAGATCATTAATGACGTAGAAGGCAAGAAATGCCTGAGCAACAGTAGCAAATAAATAATGAGGTTGATAAATTCTTGATTAAAAAAATGTTTTTGAATAATTAAGCAAAAAGTTGCAGAAAAACAATTATATGTAAATGCATGCTAACCTGTGAAACATTTGTGACGAGCCTAGTTAGCACGTATACAAATGCCACTTGGTAGTACAACATCTTGTTAAACCAGTAAGTCCAAGAAATTCTGGCATGACCTTTTTCATGAGCTTCCCTTTTCAATCTGCACGAAAATATTACAAAAGTCAAGTGTCTAGCATTGAGGTTTTCAAAGTGAAGAACAGAAGTACGAGGTACAAAGTTGTAGACAAGATCCGAGAAAAACATCTCAAACTAATTATAGTGAAGGGAAATCAAACGCTTCCCCTCTGAGCATCATAATAGAACATCAAAAATATGTGACCAACCTTGGCTCTGCAGTTCCGAGATGAAATACACCCACAAAAACAGCACCCGATGAAGATTGATGAATACGCTATCCAGCGGTACTGGACAATTTACAGTGAAGTGAGAAAGAAACCCCAAAGCAAATTTTATAAGACCAAATAAGAAACACTAATATATTATTTACCTGATCCTCAATATCAATAACTGACCCTTTTGTGTTCATGTTGAACACCACAAAAGCAACCGCGTACAGACTAAGGTTGGCAACCTTCAGGAGAAATGGGAGAAGAAGAACAATGGACAGGTTACTTAGCAAACACATAACAGAATAATATAATATATAAAGAAGCAGAGAAGTTTTAACCATTGTAAAGGCATTGCGACAGCTAGCCAACACTACTCTGCTTGTCGAATTCAGAGTGATGCAGTTCACCATTGACCTACAACAAAACCAGGCAGCTTAATTGCTAAATTTTCCATAATAAAGGACAAGGAACACATGGTCAAATACGACTCATTCTTCATCAAATTATTTTCTCTTCTCCTTTTCTTCTCATCGCCAAAAATTCTAAATAGGATAATTAAAAAAAAAAAAACCCTGAGGTTTGGGCTAATTACAAAGATTCCAAGAGAGTTGTAAAAACTACAAAAAATACTTTGAAGTTTGATTATGTCTTAAATTTATGGGGATAGCTGTAATATTTCTATAAATGTCGGGGGGGTTTGAAACATTTTTTGCTTATGAAGGGGAAAAATGTAAGACGAAATCAAGGGGATTTTTGTAATTTTCAAAACCCTTTGTTTTTTTTTTTTTGTAATTAGCCCAAACCTTAGGGGTGTTTTTGTAATTATCCCATACTAAATCAAAGTTCAATTTAATAATACATCGTGAATTGAATAAAGAGGACATATGAAATCATCCATATGAAGCTGTCGGATTCATATACTCTTGGAGCAACTGGAAAAGCCACATCGTCTATCAATATGATAAAAGATTTGCATTACATGTGTGAAACTTGAGTAGCGGCCCATCCAACGTTGAAAACCGCTGCAAAGAAACTATAACCGATGGTTTGCATAGAGGACGAATTGGATCCTACAATTTTGCAAGGCAAGCAACCACCAAAGACCGAAGAAAATGAAACAGCAACCAAAAGAGATCCCGCGACATGCCACACCTTAAAACGTCCATACCTGTCTATCTATCATAAAAAGTAGAAAAAATCACTTTTTTGCTCGCAGTTAATTTCCTTCACTCGATCAATGACAGGTGCTATATAGGTGATTATAAAAGCAAATTTAGTAGCCATCTAAAGAGTTCCTCTATATTGAATCAGAAGAGACAATAAAAGCATATTGTAGATGATTATAACATATGTGCATGTTCAGAAGATATTATCACTCAGTTTACTCTTAGAATTCAATATAAGTATATGGAGAAAATACTGAGATGAAAATATGATTTTTTGTTTCTTTCTTCTTCTTTTTCCCATCGATAAAGTGGAATAACTAACTGTCTTTCTGGCACCCCGCTCCCAGAATAACTTTACCTAATAGAATTATTTCCCATCCTATTGATTATTTGAAACTGAGAGAAACCCAAAACTTGCATTTCAAGAAAATTAACGCGCTTAAACCAGGTTATGCAAAGAAAGGCAACTAGCAAGGACTAAAGACCACAGTGGGATATATAGCCTATTGTTATACAAAACCCAATTATACATTATGCTATTGATTTTTAACATGATTTATTGCAACTTTCCCTTCATAAATAGTTGATATAATTCAGGGAAGCTCAAGGGCAGATATCATTAATTAACAAACAAAATTAACTAGCACTTCTGTGAGAATCCAACAATCTTTAGTACTGAAGAATATAAATACCATTAATATAGATGGTTTTTTGTGCAATAGTTTTTGCTATGTGGTTTAATTGCATAAAAGTGAATGCTCTTACAGCAAATAAACACACCATGACTTGCCAACATCTATTTATTTGTCCATACATACCAGTTCACCTGCAAATATGGTTGTGAATCCATCAGCAACTTGACCAGAGAGCATGACAATAGCCGCATCCCTGTGAAAACAGATTGTCAATGCATTAATAACATTATATGGTTGTGCTGCTGACACTAAAAGCATTTTCACAGCTCTCATATGGTTCCTATTAATTTATAATTTTTCGGTTTTTACTTTTGCATGAATATTTGTTGGAATTGCCAAGTATTCGTAGTTGACATTCCAGATTCACAGTTCAAACAGTTTCTACTAATTCCTTATTTTTAGTTACTATTTTGCATAAAGCATTTGCTACAAGACACAGGTATCACTGAAATTTGTAAATGACTGCAACATATGTCACTTAATAGATCAAGATGAATTCTTCTTTAAAATGTAAAATGAGTAATAAAGCAAATAAGATGCTAATGAAGGACCTTGGGGGCAGTCCGATATCTGTCAAAAAGACTAAGAGATATGTGAACCAACAGGCAGATGTTATATCATTCAGCATATGTCCCACCCCATAATAGAAAACTGAGCACCTCCCGAGGAGTCTGGTGGATGATTCATCATCCTCGGTACCGTCAGCCATACTATTTCAGAAGTCTGAGATCCTGCAAATTATATTCCCATCTCGTTATCTTAAAAACCAGAAACTTTGATGTCGTAAAGTAGTTTTCAATTAAAAAGCTTCAAACAAATAGAAGGATGCTATATATATAATATACTGTAATCTCAAGTAAAGATTATCCGGTCATGGCTAGACCTACTAATGCAGGGTAGTGGAAATGGTTGTTGAGATTTGCTTATATTTCCACATCTTGCAGAAATTTTTGCATTATGTATTTTATGTTATGGATAAACAAGTAAAACATACTCCTTCAATAATACGAACCCCAATAAACTAAATATGAACCCAAATACAATCAAAGCGTATCACTTCCATTTATCTTGGCGAATAAAAGAAACATCAAGCATGGAAAATCACTACCGCTAAACAGCAAAATGTGGACGAGAATGAAATATGCATGTACATGGAGAGGAGGAAAACAAAATGTTTCTTAAGCATTTGTCCACTCTTTGCGGGTCTCTGCTGCTATAGCGTCTCAGATAAACTTTTCTGCCTCTTAAGTCAAGCAAGTTCTGAATCTTCATAAAGAACTTAATTGAGTTTGAACATTTTTGGAAGTATTTTCATCTGATAACCATTGATTACCAAAAAAGAGGATAACGCCTTATAAAGAAAGTTAAAATAATCTTATTTAAGATTCTTCAAAAGATTGGCCTAACGTTTATGGTCTTGGACCATCATTTTATAAAGGCTTCTGTACGAAAAACTTACCTGCATATGTGGATGTTTATTTTTTCTTTTTAAAATGAAAAACGGAATACTGAAATTATTCTTTATCTTCAATGCCTCTCTCTCAATCTGATGTAAAATACACCATTTCCTGCCAACATAAGGCCCAAAAATAAAGAAAATCTTCCTTACGACAATAGAAAATGTGCCATATCTACAATACAATCTCATGTGAAAAGAAATCCACAAACTTCTCAAGAATCAACCCAAATTAATATGTCAAGCAAATTTACTGGGAAATGAGACACTAATACTGTCTCACTTCCCTCATACTAGCAATCTTTTAGAGGAAATAATCAAACCCCATGGAATTTTACGCTTCATCTCAGAGCATTGAGCAGCACTATATCTCATGCTGAGAACTTTGTTTGCTAAGTCAAATAGGTAACTATATGATTGAAGATTGGAAAATGACACCCTTGTATTTGTTATCATAACAAAAAATGAAGAACATATTCAGCTCCATTAGCCCCCACATTATCAAACAACATGAGTAATTAACATGAAAGCTTGGCTGTATATAACCAATATCTGAGTGAGGTGGGGGCAATAGCAGAATCTTTTCTGGGAAGCCTAGTTTGAACTTAAGAAGATTGCTGTTAGACGCAGATATTTCTAACTGAACATATGAATCACTAATAAAAGCAAATACGATCAAAAGACGTGCATAATTCCAATCGTTTGGCTCAAGAGTATTTAATTAGAACAAGAATGGTTCTACTATTGGAGTAATTAATTAAATGTCTGAATAATTTCCCGCAAAGACACAAAAATTGTGAGAAGCTGCAATAAATTAATATTTGAACCTCAAACGTGCAACAGTTTTTTTACTTCAATTTAACCTCCTCGCCAGAAGATTTAAAAAAATGTAATCTTTAGACAATCTAAGCATACTCTGGGTATCTTCTGTTTTAGAAGCTGCAAATGTAGAAACTGAGTGGATTAGTAACTGATCATATAATCACATATCATTAAGTTGGCTTTTTTTTGCTAATTAGGGAACCTAAGCCTTGAAAATAAAGAAACTATATAAACTCACTAAACTGCAAAAGCAAAAAGGGTCACTCCATGTATATTCTATTTTTGTGGATATAGTAGATGCAATTCATAATATTGACAGAGTAAAGCAAACAAGGGGTCCATGGGTCCCTCTTTGGCTCCTCTATATATGGTCCCTCATATGGAGAAATAAGATTGAAACCCATACGCCTTCACCTCCCTCTCTTTCATGAAATCTTGCGGTGGATGGAAAGTTGACACAAGGTGCTAACTTGACAGTTTTGTAATAGATGTGATGGCTAAATGAAACTCCCATTTAAAATTCCAAACAGTGTTTTCTTGAGAAAGACAATACTATGCTTATGCCCCAAGCAAACCAACTTTAAGTAACATCCATTTTCACATACTAGAAAATAGAACTGTTGAATTGTTCATATTTAGAACTAAATTCCAAAAAAAAAAAAAAAAAAAAAGCAACTTTATTAAATCACCATAATAAAGCATTTCTCTACCTCAAACCAAACCATGTATATATGGACAAAATAAACTCAGATGAACTGTATCGATTTAATTCTGGTTTCACCCTTCTCTTTAGCAGATTTTAATAGAAAATCATCACCTCGTCTTAAAAGAGTTTCACCGCAACATATTCATACAATCAAATAACACAAACAAATTCCATCCATTTTGAGAATTATAATGCCCTCTGAAAAATGACTAAACTTCAACCGGGAAAAAAAGAAAGAATGAACAAAAAAAGCACCAATCTTGCAAGGAAAGAAATGAATGCATGCGATTTTATTCAGAAAAGCTCCAAAAACCTTCTATAACAAAAACCCGGAAAAACAAAAGGAACAAAAAGAGGTCTGAGACGAACACAACACTCTGGACACATTTTAAATTGAATCAAAGTATAAGTGCTAATAATTCTTTACCTCAAATAGAGTAATTTCGTACCTCTTGGTGTGATCTAAACAGAGTCCATCAATTTTTATGATCATAAATTTGTTTTGTTAAACTGGGCTACAGACTCGGGTGTGAAAAGGGAGGAGATTTTGAGAGAGTTATAGGATGGGGCAAAGATAACTTCTTTTACTCGGTAGCAAGTTATGTTATGCCTTTTCTTGGTGAATGCATATATAGACAGACGACTCTGCCTTTTGTATGAATAAATGCTTGGGATTACAGTGAAGGCGCCACCTATACGTTGGGAACTCAAAAAAAGTGGCAAGAGGTGAAAGTACTATAATGTCCTAACTTAAGACTTCATATGGATCTCAAGGATAGAACTCAAGGTGCAACTCCCTAATATTAGGAGAATTTTCCTGGGGGTTTTCCCCAACAATGGCATAAACCAATCAATTTTGACGGAATAGGGTGGTAAGCGGGCCGAAGCCGTCAAAATTAGTCCAGCCCGATGATAGGATTAGGCTGTGATATTATAAGCTCGAAAATATTCGGGTCTATTTGGCACGGCCCATTAGGCCCGAAATTCTGGTCTGGCCTGTTCGGCCCAACTTTTCATGTGTTGGGCCGGGCTTGGGCCTCCAAATGGCGGCCCAATGAAATTTTTGTCTGATCTGGTCCGATTTTCTTTTAGCCTGGCAGACTAGCATCGACAGACCCGCCCAACTCATTTGACAGCTCTAAGTGGGGACTTGTTAATCTAAGAGGAGACGCAATATTGTTCCTTCAAAAAAAAAAAGGAGACGCAATATTGTCTTGCATCTCGAACAAAAATTAAATATCATCTTGCGTATGAAATTAAAATAGTATTTGTATTTTAATTCCAAGCGCAAGAAGCTATTGCGGTTGCCTTAAAAGTCGTGTTTTCTATTTTAAGTGCACGATTAACATAGCCAAAGTTTTTTCCTAAAAAAAAAAAAAAAAAAAATAGCCAAAGTTTTTGGGAAAAATGTCATTGGAATTAAAGACATTTTTAATAAAAGTATTTGATTTTAGGATCCTTGTGCTCTGGATGTCCCATAGGGGCACATCTAAATTAGTTAACCAATCAATAATGTTATTTTATTTCCAAATGACAGGGTGGGAGATTCAAATTACACGGAAATTAGCGGCTTCTTAGGGAGGCTAGGAGAGCCACTCATTATGTTAGGCGAAGAAATCGGATCGATTGGGGCCCGATAAATTTAGGAAATATATCTTTTATATATAGTACATACATAAAATAAATAAAATAAGTGCACCAAGAGTAAATCCAACATAGTTGTTGAATATTTATCACTCTTGAAACTTTGAAAAGCAGACGAGGTTCAATCAAATTTGCTTCCCACAATACTTTTTTTTTTAAATTTATTACATAGACAAAAAAAAATTAGAAAATCTTAATTCCAGTCTAGTAGTGAGTGGTCGAGCTCTTTCACCAAGAATGAAGGGTCTAAATCAATTCCCATTACAGTCTTGCTAACAAAATTATTAAACTTATTCTTTAAGGCCTTAAATTTAAATGATTATTTTGATTTTTGAACATTTATGTCACATTATGTTAACTATAATTATATAATTGTTTATATATTGCATATTATTCTTTCTTTTGTTAATTTACGTTGTCTTTAAGTTTGTATAGGAAAAAAATAGTCAAATTTTAAAGTTTAACTCAAGCCAAAAAATTGTTAGGATCGACCTTGGAGGCTAGTAGGGGGTAGTGTGGCATTGGGCTCCGTGCATAAACATAAACATGTTGGGACCCGAGACTAGTTAAAGCACATTCCACTATTTACATTCCTCGAGGATCTAAGAAATGAGTTCTAACTTCTAAGATCCCAGAATTAGTCCGACAAACACGGAAGCCTGAGACATCAAGAGAAATAAATAAATAAATTTTTTTTTTTTGACCCAGTTGATTAATGTTGTCTGTGCCTACGCACCACCATATGCTGTAAATAATTGATCTGGAATGACATTAACTGCACCATATTGCATAATTATATATAAATGAAGTTCAACCATTTGATGACGTGTCAAAGTTTGCTCAAAGTAGAGCATGGTTTAGGCATTAGGACTTAGGCAACTCTTTCATTTAATTAAAAAATAAATGCAACAAAGAAAACCATATATTTTTCGGATATTTAGAGAAAAAGAAAACGCTTATGTATAACGTATTGTTTAATTTCCTCAAAAAAAAAAAAAAAACGTATTGTTTAAGATCCATTTATCCAGGGATCAACAGCAAAAAAATTAGCAGTTCTTCCACAAAAAAAAAAAAAAAAAAAAAAAAAGAAGGAATCTTCTATTATAATTTTTTATTGTATTTTTCTTTTGCATCTCAATAATTTGTAAACTGTACTTTATAATGTCTATTTAAAATATAATAAAAATGTAAATAAAAACTCGTATAGGGGTGTTGAATGTGGACGATTGTTGCAGCAAAGTTCACCCCTGAAATTCGATCCAAATTTGTTTAAGCAATTGCCTATTACATCTCAGATTTTTGATAAAGTTTGTGCAGTGACTCTGAGCCTTTGATCTGTGCTTTGTTTGTTAGTTAGTATTTAATGCGTGGGCATTGAAATTGATAACACGATTTCATGCTTAGGGATATGGGCGCCTCCTTTTATACCAATCAGATCAAAAACGAGCAACTTTTATTAGGCCGTTAACTTACTATTTTTGGCGGAAAAAGAACTCATACTTCAGGCAATTATTATACAGTTTTTATTATTTTAAAAATGATATGCCAAATACCAAATTACAAAATATCCCTCCTGCCTAGCTAAAGCCTAAAATACCAAAATCACCTGAAACTCCGCTTCTGTTGGAGCCCCGACCCACCACAGCTCCAGATTGGGTTGACCCAAAATTTGTACTGTAGCTTGAAGGAGCTGATATAGTGTATTTTTGGGAACATTTCTCCAATTAAAATGGATTTTTTGGAGAAGTGTACTAGGCAAAGCTGTTCAAATTTGATATATACAGGGGAGGTTATAGTTTAGGGTTTAAGGACAAAAACAATACTAAACTTAAGAGTTAATGATTAAAACGGACATAATTTTAAATTTTGAGGAATAAAGTGATACACTGCCTTGAATATTATTGTTATTGTTGTTTTTGTTAATATCAATTTTAAGGGGATAAGTTATGAGGATCAACCTTACGCTTCAGTGGTAGACTTGTGTTATAAGGGCAATTGACCCGAGTTCGATACCATACGAGTGCGTATGTCCGCTCTCCTATTATCCCCTATTGTACTAAGAAAACAAGGGGAAGAAGTTATATGCTTAAAACACCAAAGTTTGACCGTTGAGAAAAAGACAGAAAAAGATTGAATGTTGTTAGGTCAGTTGAAGATGGAAGCCCATGCTCCAATGTCGGATAAGCAGTCAAGACTGCTGCCATACAAACCCAATCCAAGAAATCCACAAATTATATAAGAGATAGAACTCAACATAAAAAATTAAAAGAAAAAATAATAAATAGATAAGAGATAGAACCTCAAAATCTGGGAGTTGAGGGGTGGTTCATGCAAATTGCAATGTCACACACTAGACTAGGATACTATCCAGATAACATCATGAACCGTTATATTACACACTTGTATCAACTGGCTAAAACAACCCACATCGATAGTGAATAGCATGAAATTCCCTAAAAACAAATAGGTAGCATAAAATTTCTGAAAACCTGACTGCCAAAAGAATTTCCCCATCATTCAGTCGTTTGCAATTTGCAAATGCATGTCTGTGTGAGTGCCATTTACTGGTGAAGATTTTTAGTAGGGATAATTACAAAAACAACCCCATAGGTTTGGGATAGTTACCAAAAAAACCACAAGTTTTTATTATTACAAAAAAACCTATGACGTTTGATTCAGATTGCACTTTACCCCATTCATAAGCAAAAACATGTCAAACACCACCTTACATTTGTAAAAGTATTGCAATTACCCCCCTTACATTTAGCAGAGAATCAAACCTCATGTTTCTTTTGGTAATTTTCAAACATCACGTTTTTTGTGGTAATTAACCCAAACCTGCGGGGTTGTTTTCGTAATTATCCCTTTATAGTATACAAGTTAAAAAACTGTAAGAGTGTCCAGAGAGATATGTGATAGCATGAAAAAATTAGAAACATAGAAAGAAACATCTTCACAATAAGACCTCTTGGCCCAAAACAGAGACTTTCCAAGTCCCCAAGAGAGCAGATAAGTACCGGCAAAAGTCGACCAAACTCGTGCGCCCAAGAGAACGGCCCTTGGTTCATCCTGCAGGCCCGCTCCAGTGGATATGCCGTCAAGTCTTAGTTTGAGCAGCTAATTGAGTGAATATGACAAGAAGATTAGGTGGACATTAGCTTAGGAATTTCGTGTTATTTTATAGGGATAATTACATAAAAAAAAAAAAAGGAGGTTCGGACTAATTTCACAAATAAACCAGATGCTTCAAAGTTACAAAAAAAAACCCGCAGATTTGATTCAATAAAAAATTTAAGGGTCAACTGTAATATTTCTATAATTGTCAAGGGGATATTTGAAATGGCTTTTCGCTTATGGAGGAGGAAAATGTAAGACGAAATCAGACCTCGGGGTTGTTGTAATTTTAAAAAATCCATGTTTTTTTTTTTTTTTTTTTTGGTAACTAGTCCAAACCTCATGGTTTTTTTTTGGTAGTTATCCCTATTTATTATGTCTTCTTCTCAAGTAGGTACTTGGAAAGCAAATCGGTACTTTCGTCTCCATCCTTTCTCCTTGATCGAGCTTCAAGTTTAGTCTGATTACCAATAGCTTCAGATATAGCCTTTGGCAGCCAAAATCCAGGCCGCTCTAGAGACGATGCCCGATCAAGTACCAAAGGTTCACGCAAAGTGATCTGTATACCGTCATACGTCCATAGTGTTAAGTTTGCTTCGCCTTTCAAACCTAAAGACAACCAACCCAAGCCCGCCACTGCAACATCGATACTGTTCACATCCCAGCTTGTTCCACATGCTTTAACATCTCTTTTTACCCATTCACCCAATTCAGAAACTCGGTCTATACCAACAGGTGGCTGAAAACAAGAAAAAACCAAAAGTATCGTAAATTGTTTTTCCATCCACTTGAGCAGAAATCCCATACAGATAAGCCAAAACTATAGGGTTTAGGCAGATATAGGAAGGTGCAGTAAGAAAGACAGGTCGAATCAATAAAGAAAATCGATCATTACAAAAACTACCCCTGAGGTTCAGTCTAATTACGAAAAACCCAATTATCTTTCAAAATTACAAATACCCCATTGACCTTTGTTTCTATATTACAAATTGTATCCTCAAGGGGGGGGGGTGTATTTGTTAGGTCAATACAAACTTCAAGTGGTTGTTTATAACACCTTAAGGGGGTATTATAACTTTGAAAGATAATTGGAGTTTTTTGTAATTAGGTTAAACCACGGGGTAGTATTTTGTAATTAACCCTAAATAAAGTTCAAAGATATAAAAAGGAAAAGGATAGGCTTACAAAGGCTGATCTCAATTTGCATTCATAATACTCTGAATTGCAAAAGTACAAGTAAATTTCCATCAAATATAAATACACAGGGCATTTTTTAGAAGCTAAAAAACAAGTTCACTATTTTAAATATATTATTTTGTTTTTGGAATGGTATTTTTCTGATCACGGAAACTCAAAACATACTGAAAAAAATTCCACGGATGAAATCTCCTCAATTTGATGGGAAAAGATAAATGATTATACATCGCACATTATTTCTTCAGCTAAATAGTCAAGATTGTCAAGATGGCGAAAGAGAATCATAAACACCCAATAGAGTATATGATTAGCAAGAAATAATGAAATGACTAAAATTCAGATTCCAATTATCACAAATAATAATCTCTTTTAAGCTACATGGCAAATGAAGTTGTAAAACCTACAACTCACAAGATAAGATCCCAAATGCAACCAGATGAGAAGATTTTAAACTCAGTTTCATTGCAGCTATCAGCTACAAATGACACTATAATATAGCATTTTTCTGTTTGGTAATTAAATAAGCTCAGGTTAAATCGAACCAATAATGCTAAAACCTTTTCAATTAAGTGGTTCAGAATCATTACCTGCAACCTAATTCCAGCGTGCTTGTCCTTTATCTCACCAGCGTTTTCTATCTTTCCCAGATGAAGAGAAACACTTGCAGATGCCCAAATGGTGACGTAGATAGTTTGTACAGAAGCCTGGTCAAGATCCAGTCTAACTAAGCCACCAACATGTATAGCTTGACCAGCCTGCATGTGGTTAAATCCTGTATTAGATCCAACAGCACAAGCAATTTTTAAAACTAAAAAGCCATTAGATGAAGGAAGCAAGAGAACAAATGGACACATGGCATTTGTTCCATTATGACATGCATCATGCTAATAACTGAATTCACAAATATTTTCCTGTCACCTCACACCTCCACACCCTCCTGAAACACAAATAAGAAAACTAAATGCATCTAACAGCTTAACTAAAATATCACTCTATATGTATATATATTATAAAAATTTTGATTCGTGGAAATTAACCTAAAGGGCATCAAATTTGGCACAAGAACTAAAATATCAGCTGAAACATTAGCTGATTTCCTTTAGAAAATGAGAATGGGGTCAAAGAATGAAGGAGAACAACACACTTCTTCTCCTGATGATGTTATGTTCACAATTGTCTTCCTCGGTGGTTGGAAGGGCAGGGTAGGGAAAAAGATATAGCCTGAGGTCTATGGTGATGATGGCATATCTTTCCGTATGTATTCCCATAAGATTAGTCAGTTGTTCTTATCACCTCAACCCCTTCACATGCCTCAGTTTCGGCAAAAGAGGAAGGGGACAGTCGATTATGGTACTTTTTGTTTTTTCCACTTCACTCTCTACAATGAATTCCATCAAAGAGGATGTCAGCTTCCACTTCCACCTCTTGTTTCATTCAAAATGCAAAAGCATCTAATATAAAAGGCCCACACTTAGTATGGCATAGAAAGCTATATCCCATTAGATAGTTATTTTACAATAAGAATAATTGCAAGCACATGTAACTAATTAATAACTTGCCTTTATTCTAAACGTCCGAGGTTGAAGCTCTTTTCGTATCTCAATCATTTTCTGCTCATCCCTGTTCAATCTCATGGACATTAAGTACGGGTGCAGAAGGCCAGGAGTATCATACATCTTTGCCTTAGCAGGCAAAATCCCACCAATCCTCAATATCCCAAGTGTAGTACCAGGAATGGGAGCTTCAGTCAGCTTAGCAACCTTTACCCCTTCTTTCTTCGAAAACGCATTAATCAATGTCGACTTTCCCGCATTCTGAGCCCCAATAACCCAAACATTCCCCCTAGGCCCAGCCAATTCCTTAATGAATGCTAGCAAGTTCCTCACACCCAAATCCTTCCTAGCACTGACCATATACACCCCACTTAGCCTAGGCGCCCCATTTGCCTTAGCACGGTGGCGTACCCATCTATCTAATCTTGCAGGTGAAACCTGCTTAGGAAGAAGATCGACCTTTGTGGCAACAAGAACAAGCTTAGGCAACTTTTTACTAACCTTTGAACCATCTTTACCTTCTACGAGCGCTTTAAACAAGGACTTGGCCGCACGTTTAGGAAATGATCCGTCAAAATCAACACAGTCAACCACCATAACCACCACTGTAGAATCCGCATTCCCCGTGGGTTTCATTAACCTAGTGCTTATCAATCGATCGAAATCAAAATCGGGTATCAAATTCTCAGCCACTTGATTCTTGACTTGTCCATAATTTCTTAGTGAATGACATCTTGCACAAACTGTTACCTCATCTTTCTCCTTTTGAGCCTCTCTAGAGATTTTTTTCCTCTCCGCCTTTGAGACCTTTTTCCTTTTACTCTTCTCTAGGACTTCCTCTGTAATGTTACCATAACCAACACCAGCAGGAGTAAATCCATCCAACTCTTTCAAATAATCATCTTCATCGTCTTGAAGTCCGATTCCCATTCTTCCGAATCCCAATCAATCCCATCATCATCATCATCAATGTTTTCCAAATTTCCTTCAATGTCATCCTCAAAATCCTCGTCTTCTTCAAAGTCTTCAGAATCATCAAAATCCTCAATCAACAAATCCTCTATAGTATCAATTGATTCTAATTCTCCCACTTTTCTTTTTGGAAATAACCTGGAAGATTTGGGTCTTTATCTTGCATGAACACTCCACAACCAGGGCATATAAGCCCATAATTCTCATCCTCATCTCTCCCTTCGCTTAAAATCAAACCTTTATCGCCTTTTTTGAATGCCTTCCATGTTTTTTCTCGGTTTTCTGAATAATTGCTTCACTACATCGAACTGAGTACAAATATTTCTTGATATGCTTATCCTTCTTTTTCCCTATATCCAATCCTGTATAGAAGTATTTCCACTAGTTGGCTTAATTCTTATTGCTTGAAAGTGCAAGAAAAAAAGAAAGAAACAATTCAGTGGAAAGTAAATTTACCAGTAAAAAGCTGAAATCTCGATAAAGGGTTTACTTCAGTATTGGTGTTCAACGACAGCTTGATGTTGAAATTGGTGGCACTTGAAGATACAGAGATCGTTGACAGCAAAACGGCCATTTTTGTTTATTGTTTCGCTGTTTCTCTTCTTAAAATGCGGCCGCGTACATCAATTTGGATAGCCTGAAGATTGATGAAGAAACTGGAAGATTTAAGCAGGGCTGCGTGCGAGAGAAGGATAAACCCCAGCGCTCTGCAAAATTGAGATACCAAATGTGAATTTCGTTTTCTTTTTAAGTCAAAAAATTAAAAGTTAGATAAATACTTATTTTAGATTTTTAAATAGATAATTATCATCAATTTTGATTTATAGTTTGGTTCTTTTTCCAATAAATATAAACAGAAATTATGAATCACAATGTTGTTTTTAATATAAATTTCTTAACATCATCGAATTAAACGCTTCATTTATTTGTTGTAAAATTATGTTCTTTTCATATGAAGTTGAGTATAATTATTACCATCACACATAAATTCATGTTTACTCGTGGGGGTGGAGAAATGCCAGAAAAGAAATTCAATTGATATTTGAATATCTCTTTCATTTGAAAAGGAAGTTAAAAGGAAATCCATAAAAGAATTCCAATAATTTTCCCATAAGTGCAAATTCCACTCAAAATGATTTGCAAACAACACTTGAAGTGAACATAAAATAGGCAAAAATGGTGCATGAGTGGGGGTTCATCTGCGGATGAGGCCTTGTCCTAGTAGTAAGGTGGATGCCGTAAAATTAGTAGATCTCATTTTATTCCCACTGATGGCATGTGAGTTAATTTTCTACCTTTGTCTGACATTTATTGAACATTATTTGAAGAATTTCAGTCACATTATTAGAGCATTTGTATTATGGAAAAATGCTCCTTGTAATTAAGTTTGTTTACACCCCAAATTGCCAAATTAAAAGATTATCAACTTTTATGTGTGGTGGTACCATCAACAATCCTTATTCCCAGTGGCGGATGCAGGATTCGGGACTTTGGGGGCGAAATCTATTTTGAAGACCTATATATGAATTTTTTTCAAATTTTTTTGGGTAGGGGGGGGCAAATGTAATTTTTCATTAGTATAGATATATTTTTAAAATAAATCACAAGTAGAAAAATCAATTTTTGAAAATTTTTGAGGTAGTGGCTCCCACTTGCCCCCTTTGTTCCGCCACTGCTTATTACCCTTCTCCTCCAATCCAAATCATGATATTCAATTGCATAGTTGTACATTTCTAAAAACCAGCATCATTGGAGGAATTGTTTGTACCACAAAATGGATTGGGTTTTGGCCAAACCTCACATCTACGCAGGCGTAGATAGGTGGCTAGCCAACAACTCCCCCGGCCCGACCCTTTTCTTTAAAAAAATTTTTTAGTTAGAATTTTTTGAAAAAAAAATTTAGTTATAATTTGTATTGTTTTTTCTTGGATTTTCTATCCCAGTTTTCAAACTAATTCGCCCTGGCTCCGCCCTTGCATCTACGCCATTGATTGAGGTGGTGTAGAGGTAACTTCAAGGTTGTTTTCCAGGAAAATCTAAGGTTGATTTCTAGTAAACTCATGTTTGAACCAATTGAACATAATGTCCAAATAAGATAAAAGGCTTAACCATAATCTCAAAGAGGCCTTACAGAAATTACATAATAAAAAATGAAGTAAAAGACCATAACAACCCTAGTCCACCACATATTCCCAATCCCATATTTCTCTTCCCATAACCAGAAGCACCACTTTTCTGCTGAGCACTTGTTGGATTAGCATTCACTGTTTCAGAAATATCAGAAAATGTTTGTCACTTCATGAATTCAGAAAAAGGAATATCTTATAAATTGAATAAACATCATTATATCTGATAACAATTATAATTTAGAATTATACATACCATTGACATTAGGCTCTCCAGCAACAGGGCTACTAGAGCTACTACCATTGGTAGAATTTTGCCCAACTTGATAGAAAATCTGAGCATCTGGTGAATCTGGGGGCAAGTTGAGGAGAGCTGCAGTATAGCAATTACAATATCAATCAACTATGATGCTAGACTAATATTTGCACAATTTCTACCCATAAATTAGTGGAAATTACTCACAGATACATATGGGAAAACCCAAAATTACCACCTTACCCCTCAAAATAGCAAAAAATAACCTAACATGACAAGATCTGCATTTCATATATGGGCCGTGACCCGACACCATGACAGGACCGACCCGGATCACACACCGTTGATCATCATGATATCTGGACGCTAAGTCCGTCAACCATAAACATACTATTTGCAGTGTTGTAAAAATCAGCCTAGACACCCATAGGACGGACGAGAAGATTAGTTCAAATCAGTGGAAAAATCGTCTCGGCCAAAAATCAGATCTAGGAGCCACTTAGGCGACCAAAAGTAGATTATAATAATACAAAAAAAAGAGTATGCATTGGGTTGTCGCCCAATCAGCGCATTGTGACTGCAATATTGCTATTTAGGTATGTCTATACTTTACAGTACCAAGTCCAAAACTAACAAGTATACTAATTTGACATCCTGAAAATTGTAAAATGCACTTACCAGGGCACTGGGAAATGTTAGCTGGGGCATTGCAAACTTGAGGAAGACCTAAAGCAAGTGTGACATTAATAGTGAGCCCTAAATTTGGATCATTTCTATCTTTAATAATCACACACAGACACTTTTTATTGGTTCTCAGAAGCTGTTTGAGGCCACCGCAGCAATCTTGGGTGGGTGCATTTGCTGTTCCTCCAACATAAGGCAAACATGTTGCTAATCCCACCAATGACCCTGCACATTCATCTTTGTCCCTCGAGTTATCAGAGCTTGCAAAAGCTAATAAAACTGATATTATTACTAAGAGCAATGGAAATCTTGTGTTAATGGTGTGAAAATCCATTTCTGAAAATTTGTTGACAGATCCAGAGGGAATGAGAAACAGAGGTTTTAGATAGACCGAGATTTTTGGCTTTAACTTTTAAAGGGGTGACAAAATTTTTCATAAAGATTAAAAGGAGGTGGAAAATAATAGTGTTGCTCAATCATTATTGTGCCCATTGATATATATGGTATCATTTTACTTTTATGGAAAAAAAAGGTGTGAAATTTTCAACTCCAACCAGGACTAGGCTTTTTTACTGTTCCTTGTTAGAAATTAACATTTGGAATCTTTCATATTTAATTCGTTTTATCATGTATTTAATTTTACAGATGCACTTGGAGTGTATGTAAATTGTAATTAATATTTATCTATAAGTGTGTGTAAAAAGAGTGTACAGATAGATGAAATGGTGATAACAAGATCTTGGATCTTACCCAATTGATGAGATTAAGATCTTAATGGTGCGATTGAATATGCTTTCATTTTGAAAATATTCCTTTTGCTAGAGAATAGTGGTAAAAAAAAAATTTAGAAGAAAAGATGAATTTTGAGAGTGCATGTGATTGGATGTGAGATGAAAAAGTAACGGTGAAAGTTGATTTGATTTAAAAATAGTAAAATAATGATTGACTATGATTGGTAATTAGAAATGTGTGAGTTAGTGAATAGTGAAATTTGTGGGAGAATGTGTAATAATAATTAGTTTTTTGTGAAAAAATGTGTAGTGATTGGTAAAAAAAAATGAGAAAAAGTGAAAATGAGAGAATAATATATTTTCTGAAATTTTTTGTAAACAATTGTATATTTGGTTAAAAAAAAACTCCAACAGAACGAAAATGAAATTTCTTCCATATCCAATCGCAGCCTAATTTTTTTAATATTTTTGAATATAACATGCGTATCAATATTTATCTATTTGAGTAATAACTCGTGAAAAATTACTACTACATATTTCTCAATAATAAATTAATGATGATATCTAATTGATGAGCATAATTCGGATTCGCGTAATATGTTAAGTTCTAGGGAATTATCTGAATTATAGACAAAAAGAGAAATAAGGGCCTATTATCCACTGGCGTAGCTAGGGGGCCAATCCGGGCCCCGGGCCCCCTTTTTAATTTTTTTTTCTATGTAATTTTTTTCTGAAAAAATAATTATTTAATTTTTATATGATTTTTGTTTTAATTTTTATCCTAGCCCAACCCGATTTCGTGTTAGTACTTGGCCTACCCCATTTTACTCGCTATGCCATTACTATTATCGTTAATTGAGTCATAATGCCTATTGGGCTTATTAAGGCCGACTTAGGCCAAAAATCCCATAAAGACCCTCCTATTTCCTATAAACACTTTGATTCTCATTAATGAAATATGTGGAGTTCATTATGCAATTATCGATTCTCAAGTTCTCTACTTATTCTTAGTTGTTTATAGACTGACTTGAGTGTTGGAATATCTTTGTTGGGTCAAATCTCGCATTCTTTGTTCACCAAAAATATTTTGGTTTATACAACTGCAAGTGTATAGTGTAGTTTATGGAATAATGACAAGCAATATTGTATTCCCCAAAGATTGATATTCGAAACACTTAGACTATAATAACATCGTATTCCATTTATTGAAGCGACCGGATATTGAGTAATTTTATCTAAAGAATCGAAAATAACAAAATAAAAGAAATAAATTTGCGAACCCCATAAGTATTTTCAACATCTATAGGAGCAATCTTAGACACATAATCTCAACATGTTTCTTCAATATTAAATGCAAATAAAGTTTTAAAAACCAATTCATGCAATTCTATGGGTTCAATTCCTAAGAAAGTTTATACCCCCTCCCGGGTGATGCACAAACAGTTGATTAATGACTATTGTAGATCTCCCGATACGTTACAACTATTATTAACTCCCAAAAGATTTATGAATTGAATGACTCCCCACAAACAGTTGTAGGTCTCCCGACACGTTACATCCGTTTATGTCTGAATTCGATTTCCGTCTTTGTTAGAACTCATATCCCGAATCTCGCACTAACAAATATGACATGCAAATTAATGGCCAAATAAAAAGCAATTATAAATAAGCACTCGAATTCATAAAATAAAAAGCATGAATTAATTAAGAAAATAAATAATCATATTTAACATGAATCCACAATTTCGATTATGCCCCTAAGATCCGAAAGATATGCCAAACATTGATTACAAACTCATAGACAAATTCGAATCAATATTATGACATCGTTTAAGCACGACAAGAGATCTTAGACATAGAAAGAAAACCCTTCTTGTCACGATGGATTCTCCTTCCAAGCCTTCAAGCTCTCCCCGTGCTATCGTAGATGCGAAAACCTTGTGGTGTTCTTCGCGACCTAGCCTTCTTTTGCTCGAGAAGATCTTCGATTCTTGCGTTCTGTGTTATTTGATGTGTTTTCTCTGTACCAACTTGTATATTTTCGTGCAAGCCTTGGGTCCATTTTATAGATGCTTGGAGAGATCACTTGTAGAGTTAAAATGGGAAGAAAACACCAAAAACACGTCGAAAGCAGTCTCACACTACGGCCGTGTGGTGTAGTCTTCAACCCTTCTTCACACGACCATGTGAGCTCACACGGCCCGCCGTGCGATGCATGTCCTTTCTCACACGCCTGCGTGTGAGTCCACACTTTGGCTGTGTGGCCCTAATTCGTCCCTGTTTTTGCCCAACTTCACACGCTTATGTGGTTTCACACCGATATTTCCACACGGTAACAGTGTGACACCACACAACCGATCCGTGTGTGAAGTATTTTGTCAACTTTCTTCATCGTTTTGATCTTCTCTTCGCATTCGTCAATCTTAGTCGGACATTCCAACTGATATTTCTTCGTTTTAAGCTCCGTTTCCTGTAAGAATTACAAGAATACGCAGTATCATGCCCTTTTAAGAAAATCAAGTAAAAACATAGTAAATATGCGTGCAAATGTACCAAATATATATCATTTTAAGCCCCAAAATGCACGTATATTTTACACACATCACTCCTAACAACCTTTTGCGGTGTTGAGTCCACTTAAGAATTGAGTCCATGAAAATTACTATGAGGGATGATACCACATCACTCATTAGTTAATGATAATTGATATTTATAATATACCAAACCTTGTGACAGATTTACCATAAAAAAATAATCATTAAATAATTAAACTTTTAGTGATAACTTATGGTGTTAATTTTTTTTTATAACTCAGCTTCCATGCTTACGCCTGACTATGCCTGAGGGCAACAGCTCCGGCCCCTCATTGTTGCCGCCAAGGTAAACCGCGGGATGTGCACGCACTGAGTGTTCTGATGGGGTCTGCTGACGTACAACCAGATCCTCCAAGGTAAAGAGTACAATTATGTTCGACCCCCCAATCTAATAATAATGATCTCTCCCCGAACCGAACCCACACGGATGCTATTCAGTATCAGTTCCCACCCAATCTTCACCAGCTCACATATGCCCCGGGGAGCAATTTGATGGAGTTGGGATTTGAACCCTGACCTCCACCCCACAATTGCTTGTGGTGGCCAGGCCCCACTGGTTATAACTTTTGGTGTTATGGTAAAGTAGATAGTGGGTGTGGGTGAATTGATATTCTTTAACTACTATAGACACAATTATCTTCTCGTTGTTCCAATTTTATTTCATTCTTATAGCAACGATTAACAATGTGTGTGTATATATATATATATATATATATATATATATATATATATAGGGTTTGGTTCAAATGAGACCAATTTGCCTGGGTGAGACCGTGGGGACTCATCTGGACCGTTGTGATAATTAATGAATGGTTGAGATTAAAACATTAAAACTAATATTAAAATTTAAAAATTAATCACAATAAGGGTATAATGGACACAACAAAAAATAAATCCAAAACTGCCATATCAATAGCTAAAATAGGAAAGCATATCTTTAATATCATGTATTCATTCTAATCTTCTCCCCCAAAAATGCATGCAGATTCAACTTGCCATAGCTCCACCATCAAAAAATTTCGCAGCGCCATTAGTAGAACAGAGAAAAAAGAGCGTTAAACCCAGAGGTTCGAATTGCAACGCCATTAAACCCGACGTACCTTACATGGAACAAGTTTTACAAAAATACAATCATGTGTAATATCGCAAAAGAATTCGACACAAAGGACAACGAACAAGGTAATTGTATTCAAAACACTATGTTATTTTTTTATATCGATGTCAATGGTACGTAAATAATTCATATGCACTGCAAATTCAATTCCACGATCATATCGTAAATGAATTAAAATACTGTATATTAGAGTTACTGATTTTGGGGTCATTCATTTGTAATGGGGAAGGGCGATTTTGAGGAATTGAACTCAGATCCACTTTTTTTAGGGAGATGGAGTTAGTTGTTCAATGTGTTTTTGAGAAGGTAGTATAAGTTAAATGTGTTGTTTTTTTAGAAGATGAGGTGGAAGGCATAAATCGGAAGGGAGGATGAGGAAAAAAATCCTATCGATTAATGCATGGTTTATTATTTGTATTGCATAATTAGTTATATTATATATACTTTGCACATTTAGTTAAATTATATTCATAGTTCGATAATTTGCCTTTGTATAATTAGTTTAATTATATTGCATATTTAGCTTTTTTTTAAGCGTAGTTAGCTTATTGACATTACATAGTTATCTCTCTTATAGCACATATTTCACTTTATTAAACAATTATTTTTATCTTGTTACATATTTAGATGTATTTTGTTGCATATTTAAATAAGATATAATGCATACTAAGTTTACATTCAACGCATAGTGAGCTCAATTATAACAGGGACTTAATGCTTAATTAGTTCATTTTTACTGTATAGTTAGCTTACTGACATTGCATAGTTATCTCTCTTATACTGCATATTAGCTTGATTATATTGTAATGTTATGTTTTTTATTGCATAGTTAGGTATAGTTTCCTGCATAGTTAAGTAGGTTATCTTTGCATAATTTTTTTTTTTAATCAATGCATAGTTAAGGTCAATTGTCATGCTTGTGTTTAGCTTGATTGTAATGCATATTCAGTAATTTATTTTGCATATTTAGTTTAAATAATTTGCATAGTTAGTTTATTTGTCTCAATATTTTTTTAATTTTATTACCGATTTACGTGTTGAATATAATTATGTTTGTCGTTCGAGTTTTTCGCAATATTTGGTAGCAAGAAGGTATGATCAAACGACATGGATAATTCAAAAATCTGCACCAATTAGACTATCTATGTTTCGGTGGGACTCAGTAAACAAAGTTGACTACATTGATATGCAATATATGGAGACCTACATGGGTGGAGGACCGAGAGGTTGAGAGAGTGGGCTTGAGAAGAGTAATGCCACCCATATTTATAACTTGCATACCAAGTTATAAATAAGCTATAACTTTTGATGATGACAATGAACAAAGAGGAATTTTTTTGGAAGATGCGAAAAAATTATGGACCAAAAAGAAGAAAGTTTAGAAATTTTTAGGGAAAGAAACTGATTGTTATGAAGTAGAAAAGACTTTTCATTTGATATTTTTGTGGGTTGAATCATATACTGATGTTGTACTATTATATTTTGACAATGTCTAGGATGAAATGTTGTTGTTATAATACACTTCAAATATTTATAATTCCGTTTTTCTTTTGTAGTTGTACTAATTTTAAATTAATGAATTATTAATATTCTGAATTATAATTTTGTATATTTAATATGGTTTTGTTGCATAATTGGATTATTATATTGTATGATATTAAAATGCCATTGCTAGTTATATGTTGTTTGCTTGTAATGAAGTTGATAGCTCATATTAATAAGGACGATGTTGCATATTTTTACAAGGACCATGTCTCATTTTTTTTAGAAGGAACATGTTTGATTTTTTAGAAGAATGATGACATATATTTTTTAGAATATTAAATTGCATATTTAATTAGAAGGGATATGTTATGAATTTAGAAATAACATATTGCATATTTTCTTAGATGACCATGTTGCATGTCTTGAAATAATGTATTGTATATTTTATATGACATTTTGGCATATATATGAGAACACGTTACATATTTATGAGGACTATGTTGCATATATAATGAATCTAATATGCAATACCCTTTCAGATTTAATTAAAAAAAGCCACAAAAAATAGATTTGCATTCCCACTCACGAGATATTTTGCTGCTCAATGCTAATGGGTTATGATAAATTAATTAGGGCGTTTTTTAATGAGAAGATTAATGTGAAATATGTACTGGAAGATATGGTTCCATAATCTTAGGAGATCACACTAGCGATTACCAAATTCAATAAGATTGGTGTGGTCGATTATACCCACGATTGGTTTAGTATTCAAATAATAGTCCGGATAACATTACATCAAAGTACAATTAATCTGGGACAATACTAGTCTTATCTAGCTAGTGATCGTGCTCTCGATATCACTATCGCCAAATCAATATCTATCATCTCTATTGGTTCCTTTTTGGCCATTCTTTGGGCTCCGGTCGATGTCCATGGGACCCTTTTCCGTTCATCCTAGGGTTATTCTCCGTGCTCTTCCTCGGATCCTCTTACGGTTCTCTGCGATGGCGTCGTCGTTTATAAACACAAACCCGATTATCTCAAAGCGAGGAAAGACATGGGAATCGTATCAATTTCAAACCAGGAAATTCTGAACGGATGAAAGCCAAGGAAATCTAATTGATTCATCCTCCTTTCTTTCTCTATTCCATTTTTCAAAATAAAAAAAATACAGATTTGCACATTTTCATAAATTTTCAAAAATATTGCTTAATATTTTTTTTTTTTGGTAAATTTTCTATCTTTAATCATTATTTGACTCTATTTGTCTCAATTTTGTTTAACCTCGGATTACCAATGAAATAATCTTAATCGTGTTTTTATTTGTTACCATTAAACCTTTGGCATTATCTTTGAAATGGAATTAGTGTGAAGCCATGATTGACGTTTATTGTAATTCTTTCAGAACCTTTCTTTATTTTACATTACATAGTGAATTGCACCTAAATTCATCTGTACCAGTCTCTTATATCCATGTATGCATGATTGATTGTATATGTTGATACATAATCGCATGTGGCGAACCGTATTTTCGAGTAGCCAAGAATATAAATACTTGAAATAAATAGGGTAGTGTTGTTTCGATTTGGCCTGCTTCTGCTCACTTGAAAACCAAAAAGAAAGTCTACCCCTGATTTTGTTTTGTCTTTTCTTTCTGTTTTGTACTATTCGTTCCTTATTTTGACAATAATTAATGAATGAATGTCTAGGAGTAATTTTAGGTGGACACCAATCCGTAGTCTCCAAGTGACGTTGATGTACTGGTAGGAAGCATTGTTCCCGGGCTAATTGTAAGTTTTGTATCCTTTAGGAAGATATAAATGAGAATATGCGATATTGGTTCCGAGTTCGATACATGTGTTGTTTTGTTGATGTCATGGCTTATACTATATATTTGAAATAATTGTAATATTCTTCGTATAAAATTTTTACTTTAATTATTTGATATAGGTCTAATATGTTGATATAAGAGTGAGACACTGCTCATACAAATTCAAAGTGAATTTTGTATAGTTTTTAAGTGTTTTGCCATTATTCGTTTCCTTTTTTAAGCATATGTATATTGATGTTTTATGTGGTTGTATGCATGCATATGCGCTCAACTATGTGATTCTCATCGTGGACATATACTTCTATGTTTGTATTGCCACTTACTTGCTAATGTTTTTCAAGATAAAAGTGAGACATCTTAGAAGAGTATCAAATACAATATCAAGTTTAAATCGATTATTCTTGCTAGAGAACACACACATAATTCCCAAATTTCACCATGTAGTTTGAATCAGAAAGTTGTATCCTCTTTCCAAGAAGGTTCACAAATATAGTCTGTTGAGTTTAGAATAGTAATTTCACAATCTTGTGTGATTGCAAATTGTCTGCATATATTATCCATTGTTTGATATATATTCTAATCTTAGCAAAACATTCAAATTTTTCCAAGACTTTTTCATAGTATCGATTTTACATTTTTACATCGGAAATAGTATCAACATATTAAAGGTAATTTTCTTGGACCTAGAACACGATTGGACCTCTTTATCCGGATATTTTTTAGAACCTTGACAAGATGAAGATCGTTTGTGTTCCGAGTTTGTACATTTTCTTGTAGTTTTATTGGTGTGCATAAGAGCAATATTGGAGATTATGATTATTCCTTATACCTTTATTGGGTTAGCATGAATGTGAGACATACAATCTAAAAGAAATGGTATATTTTCACAACCATCTTGTAGTGTACAACTGGCATGACTATTAAATAACGGGTAGTCGACACTGAGGATAATGATGCTCTCGGAACAAGAAAGCTTGTAACTTCCCAGTAATATCTGAATTTGGTTTTTGTGTTCTTTACTCTTTTGTTTCATAGTAAATTTATATTAAAATCTCATGTTCCTTGAACCGCCACATTTTCGAAATGTTGGTTAACTTGTGCCTTCTAATATTTGCAATTATTTGTTTCTAATACAAGGATCTGGAAAGCCTATTCCACGAAAAAGGTCCTAAGTATACTTCAAAGAGGAAAAAGGTGGCTCGATTTAACCTTGGAGATTATACGAGTAAATATTGATTTTCTTTTTTAAAACAAACGATAGGATTTTTATAGATAATAGAACAAGATTACATTAAAGGCCACTGGCTACAGAGACTTAACACAACCAAACACTAGTCGAAAAAAAAAAAACCCATAATACATGCGGCCAACAAATAAGAGCCAAAAAGAGGTCGGCCCAACAATAGTCCGAGAAAACAAATATAAGCATTGTTTTCCTTTCTTCAAAAAGCTACATTACAAGTCTTTACATGCTTCTTAAACAAAAAAATATATGTTGGATACGATTCGATGACAATTTCAATTATATTCTTTAGCATTAGTTTTGGTGAATGGGTCAACAATGTCATCACTATACACATGTAAAAATGCCTAAAGAAAAATAATTATAATACAATCAGATTAAATTATAATACATTTTAATCTTGCAAATTTCTTTTCAAGTCGATTGTATTGTACAATATAAATAATATCATAAATGTTGTTAAACCAAAATAAATTATAATAATTACTTGTTTTTAAACAAACTAGCATATTATATGGTTCACGTGCAACACACGTGCACTTTATTAGTGATATTAAATATATATATATATATATATATACACTCCTCCACTACATACCCAATTAGTTACAAAAGAAACAACATTGACAAAACATATTCAATTAAAAATATTCTCCAAAATACATTGCACATTTTTCCAATGAAAATATCAAACACATTTTCATTCTCCCCACATTCTTCAAACCTATTACTGAGAATACATTCTCCTAACTAAATGGCCGGATATAATACCTAACATTTCGTTAGGGACCTTATAAGCATACTATTTTGCGTTGTATCCTTCTCGACATAAGATCTAATTAAGCACCCAAAAATCCTCGTAAGTATAAATATATACGCACAAATATATAAGTCCCTCAAAAGTTCTAGTTTTTTTTGACTTAGATATATCACACACCAGCTTGAGGCGCAGATCCCACACTTCTTTTACGGCTAATGAGATATCCATCCATCCGAGAGATGGTCCGAATCCTCTGGGGGAGGAGGGGCAACCACAAGTTTTAGTTAAGACCAACAAAAGATGAATTAAACATGCTTGCCAGTAAATGACACAAAGTATTACTCCACACATTCTCTCGATTACCCAAAAAAAAAAAGAAAAAACAAATAAACAGAACGACTAAAATGGGCTTTGATTTAATGTTTGTGAAGTGGATTTTCTCATGCATTAGTTCTTCATCTTTCTCTTTTAACATCAATGGTAATGTGTGTGGTTTTATCTCTCTCTCGGAGGAATTAGGGGAGGGAGACCCCTATCTCCTTATCTCTTTATCATTCTTTCGAGGCTTTGTCTTGTCTCCTTCATAAGGCCCGTGTGTCTAGGAACCTTTGGTCTTAAACGTGTAGGGGTTGTCCCATGATTACCCATTTGTTCTTTCTTTGATGATCTTTATTTTCTTTTGTGAAGGCGACATTGTCGCAAGCTAACTTTTTGAAGAACATCCTCGATTGTTATTGTAGGGCTTCCGCCTCTTCCAGGTCAATCTGTGAATCCGGATAAGTCTTCTATTCTTGTTTAGCAAGAACACTAGCTCATCTGTGAAACAGGATATCTGTTTTGTGTTTGATGGGGTTAAGATGCAGAACTGTGCCAAATACTTAGGTCTCCCTATGATGATTGGTAGGTCTAAAATTGAAACCTTCAAATTTGTGGTTGAGACAGTCCAAAATCGAATCTGCAATTGGAAATCCAAATTTTTGAGTCCTGCTGGGAAAAACACTCTCATTAAAGCTGTGCTTAATGCTTTGCCAACTTATGTTATGTCATGTTTTGAAATCCCTCAAGGTATTTGTAAGTCGATTAATCAAATTACATCTAACTTTTGGCGGGGATCCAACTCAGAAGGTGGTAATAAAATTCATTGGTTTAATTGGGATAAAATGTGTCTTGATAGGGATGGGGGTGGTTTGGATTTTCAGTATATTCAGGATTTTAATGATGCTTTAATTGCTAAACAAATTTGGAGGCTTATCACTCAACCCAATCTCATTCCCTTAAAATTCGAGGAGCGAAGTACTCTGCTCGGGGTGGTGTGATGTCCGTGACAGGCGGGAGTTTGGATTCTTGGTTGTGGAAAAATTGGTTAAAAGCTAGATATGCTATCACAAAAGGTTCGAGGTTCAAAATTGGGGATGGAAGATCTATCAAAATTTGGGATTCTCTTTGGTTACCAAAATTTCCAAGCTTTAGTCCCTCTCATCCCTTGCATGTTGATTCTCAATATTTTTGGGTTTGTGATCTTGTTTGAGCCTGGTGGTGAAAATGGAACTTGGGAACAATTTTCTCTTTGTTCTCTCATGAAGACGCCAAAATGATTGCCGTATTCCTATTGACCGGGTGGGTGAGATTGATCGTTTGTGTTGGCATTGGGAAAGAGTGGTAGATACTCAAATGAAATTTGCTTATAAAGTCCTAAAAGTGTGTAGAACTTTAAGGTAGATTTCCTGAAGCAAGCAACTGAAGCTTTCTATCAAAAGATGTGAAATTTTACGTGGAAAATTTGTGTTAAAAATAAAATTTGAAAATGTTCCTTTGGAAATGCCGCAAGGAGTTCTTCCTACGAGTGGATAAGTTGGCAAGAAGAGGGGTGTTGTGTTGATCTTATTTTCCCTTTGTGTGGAGAGATGGAAGAATCATTGGAACACCTTTTTTTCACTGCTTGAGCCAAGATTGTCCGGAAGTTCTGCCCCTGGCCTGTTGGGATGGCATTGAAAATGAGGTTGTGTGTTTCGGGGTGGGGTGGTGGGTAAGTGAAAAAGTTTGATTGAAAAAAGGGATATTAATAACCATATGATTCAGTTATCCGTTTATATCTTATGGTGGCTTATATCATTGTGGTGGTCGAAGACGCAGTCGATCCATCATCATCTCATTGCTAAGCATCCCTTTGGAAGTGGATTAGATAATATCTTTTTGATATCTTACTTTTCTGCTTTTTTTGTTTGATGTTTGTTCCTTCTCTTTAATTCTGAGATGTGTAATTTGGGTCGATGGGCAGCCTTGTGGGCTTGCCTGGTTGATCTTGTTTTGTTAAATTGAGTTTGTTTCAATTTCCTTTTGGTGGGATGTTGCCAACGGGTTCATGGGTCGATTGACCTCGAACATTTGTACCCGATCTCCTTGTTGAGTTTTTATAATATTACTACCATTTCGAAAAAAAAGTAGTAGCACACCATTAAAACCCACAAACCAATTTATCTAAAATATAAAACATGCGGAAATTGAACACCAAACTGATTTCAAGTTGGAAAAAAATTAAACTACATAAATCAAGCATATAATTATCTAGCAATATTCGATCTACTTTTTGTCATCATTGCCACGAGCATTATCCTCCTCATCCTTCTCCTCCTCCACCTCGTCAAGTAAATCGTCATTATCATCATCATCATAATTAATGTTGATTGCTTTAGAGTTATGTTCCGCCTCCTCCTCCTTATCTCTTCTTCTAGTTGGAATTACATTTCTCGAAGACTTGGAGATTTATCTCAAGTTTATAATCGTTGTTTTTAATTATTTCAAATACGAGAAAATCGCCCTCCAACAAATTATGTTCAACCACCAATTGCCTCCGTCAGGCGAATGACTTTCGCTTCTTTTTCCCATAGAAGTTTATATCATAATTTTTTCCAAAAAATCTCACATTTGCCACACATTGGTTGAGGGCAATATTGATCCGTTTGAGCGGAAAATTTCGAAACCATCAAAAAGTAAACATAAAAATTAATATGTATATTCTTACTACGAGTTGAAATGTGTCATAGACCACATCTATGATCGATGATCTCGTAGTCAAGGTATGACTCATGCAATTAATATTATTCTGATTAGATGAAAAATAAAAGATTAATTACCAGAACAAAAGGAGATTTCACTGCGGATTTCGTTAGACATATGTCGAAAAATGGTTTATCCCCAGAAAGAGGCATCACTCCATCATCCTCTTCTATATTCGATTTATCCGAAATCTTCACAGATTTTGTAGATAGTTTATCATCTGCTTCATGTGAGGATTCATTTGTCTGAAACATTTAAATCCCAAAAAAAAGAGAAGAAAAATAACTTAATTCACCAACAATTACATAAAAAGACATCTACTAGAATAAAAATACATCTTCAAATGTTAAACAACTTTTTTTTTTTTAAGTTGGGGGTATTGGTTGGAGGGGATGAGATAAATTCTGAAAAAACTAAAAGATACAGGGTTCGAACCCTGGTTAACACCCTTATAAAGGGTTAGTGATACCACTTGAGCTACAAGCTAGTGGTTAAACAACTGTTACTTTATTTTTCCTTTGATTTTTGTTTTTCATTTTTGGAAGTATTAGAAGCTAGATTAAACTGTATAACAAAAATAGAATTTAGAATTGTAGAAAATAATTAAAACATACTTATTGTGAAGGTATTTTAGGAGTCTGTTACCAAATCAACAAACAACAATAAAAGAGGCATGTTTCCCGTGTGAACAGAGTTTCCTTTAAACAAAAGGCGTGTCTGAACGAAATTGAGGAGCTTTGAGAGTCTGTTTTCTAGATACAATGGTGGAACGAACGCCTAGCTAGAGTAGCAACTCTCAACAAACTGGGCAGAATTGTTAGAATTGTGTATAATGTTGGATTGTAAAAATTGGACCAATATTTATATGCTTGGATTTTTTTATTAACAAATCGATTTCCAATTTTCCAATGTGCGCCATGTCATTTATCTTTGCTCCATCCATTACCAATTTTTATTTTTGAGATTCAATTTCTCGTTCATCCAAGCAATAAATATATATCGGTTTTGAAGTTCTTGTGGTTAAGAACAAAAATCCACATTTATCGTTGTCCTCATTAATGAAACAGTCAAAAGAGAATCAATGCCAAAAATGACATAAGTTTCTTTAAATTTTCCAAAACATTCTTTCCTCGCTAGTAAAAAAGTTCATTGAACATGGAATTTACACAAAATACTCCTGAAAGCATGAAATAGAGAAGAAAGATAAGGAAAAACACTTTAAATTGTTATAGAACTATGTGTTTCCTTTCCTTATTCAAGCATTTCAAGATTATTCTAAATCCATCTGTTTTGTCGTGATTAAATTGGACATAATTTCAAATAATTTTTGTCAAGGTGTTTTAAAAGAATTTATCAAACTTGATATTTTGTCATATATCACAATGTTTTAAGGGGGAAAAAAAGAGAATTATACATGTATATGACAAAATTATTTAATAGAATTCTACCTGATTCTGATTCTATTAATAAAGATAGTTCTACTCCTTCAATTAATTATGGGATTGTGCATTCATATAATTAGTAAATGGACTATTATTAAAATTTCATGTACCTCAAAAGAACACGATACATACCTTATTGTTAGCCTGAAACATCATGTGAAGATTGTCCCAAGCTTCCTTGGCTGTCTTAGCATCAATAATCTCCACGAAAATGGCCGGTGAGAGAGATTGGCGAATGAGAGATAGAGCCGTTGCATCATTCAACATGTCTTGTTGCAGCCCATGCATTTCTCTATCATTGAGCCTTTCTGCTGCTTGGGGCTTCTTGTAGCCTCTTTCAACTAAATGCCACAATCCTTCTAACATTAACTGCTTTTCCATCTTTTTGGACCAAAATGTGTACTCTTTTTGAAAATGTTTGGAGAGTGAAATCGGAGCTTGAACCGCCATTTCTTTTTCTTGTCACCGCAAAAAATTACGAACTTAAGAATAAGATGGCTTTTCTTAAAATGTCTGAAACTCTGCTTGTATGGTCATGTTAATTTGTTTTTATTTATGTTCCATTACATTAAATATAAGTTTCTAAATTTATAAACTTTATAGTATTGTAATGTAAAAACTTATTTACATCATATAAATATATTATGCATGGTAAGCTAGACTAATATGTATTTGAAAAGGTAGATTTATCATTGCAAACATTTAATTATAGAAGAAAAATTGGATGAAATCCATATTATACATTCCAAATGATATTTAAGAAAAGAACTTGAATATTAATTTGTGCATTTATAAAACCGCCAGTATCATTTGATATTAGTGTCAACTAAGAGTACCAACTAGATTATTAATATAAATCCGAATAGTTATTAATTTGACATTTATGGTGTAACTCGTGTACCAAACAAATTTTACTTTTATTTCTAATATGTGACCAAAGTAAAATTTGTCTGGTAGATGATTATCATCATTAATGTCAAATTAATATATATTCTCGAATTTATATTAATAATTTATTGGTACACGGAGTTGCCAGTATTATTATCAAATGATACAAACACGTGACTATGGCCTCTTACCAAAAACATGACAAAATAATGCCAAAATGGAGGTCTTGAATTCACCTCCGATCCCCATACAAACAAATACACATGTATATGCTCCCACTTAAAATAAACTCAAAGTACAAATTAATAGATGAAAATGTTTACTTGTTTTGCACAACGTCATTAAGTACGATTCACGATTTAACAAAAATCCTACAATTTGTAAAACTCAATGAGTGCACACATATTTCAAATAGTCTTTCAAGTAAAAAGGGAGGAATTTGAACTTATAATACGACATTGTACGTATGTATATGGACTTATTTAGCTAAATTCAATAGTTCTATATATTTAGGAGTATACTGAAAAGATGTTCGAATTAGTGGTGGAATGTCGTTAGTACAAACTTTTGTAGTGAGTCAAAAATATCAGATAGGTCACTAATTCTATAAGCAACGATATATGTAAAATCACATGTCGCCGTTACTACTAGCTATTAGCGACGACGTAAAATTACATGTCGTCTCTACTATTTTGGCAATTGCGACGACATGTCATCACAAAATAATCTTATGCATCTTACATTAAAATAGCAATGACAAGTCCCGCAAAAAGTTTTGGCGCGAATTTGGTTTTGACGGGTCAAAAATAGCCACGACAAAGACATCGCTATTAATATTGCCAAACACGTAGCGTTTTGTTGGCAACCACATGTTTCAAATATTTGCGATAACATAACATCACAAATATTGATTTCGAATAATTGCAATGACATTTCTTATGTCATCACTATTAAGTCGTTATTTGTCAATCTGGCAGCGACACTATTAGTAACGATGTGTCGTCGCTAATAGTACTTTATTTAATCCCAACTCCATGCCCCTTTTGTCACAATAACATGAGTAACAATAAAGAATTGTATAGCTAAATTTCAATTCAGAATTAATTGCCAATATTGAGCAAATTAAAACCAGTATATCCCATTCCTTTGTGTGAAGAAAGTGACATATTTAATTTGTTTTAATTGTTCTTATGGTGTTCAATTAGTGCAAGCTAAGGGTCCTTGTATAGGATAGTTGTTCAAATCTACTTCTCAAAAATTGGATGGAGAGCAAATGTTAAGAACAAGATGGAGTAATTATAGATAAGTGTAAAAAGCTCTTGAGCCTTCTATGTACTCAACATGGTGAACTCTCTCAGTTTTACCATTCTTACACCTTAACCCAATTATATATAGGACTATGTAAAGTGTTGCCATTGTTTTTAGTGAAGATGGTATTAGCCATCTTATAGAAGTATTCATGATGAATTTACTAAGCACTTGAGCCCACCACAAATATCATTAACTCTGGAAGCAAAACCACAATATATAAGGAAAGTATAGATGTTTGGTTTTGACAATACTATAATATATCTATATTTAGTGACAATCCTAAATTTTAACGAGAAAGTTTAAAACAAGTTGTAAATAACAAGTTGTTCACCTTCTATAGGAAGCATATTTTAACATTTAGACTCACAAACAAAAAAAAAAATTAACATCCTTTTGTTTCGATGAAGTTATACCGATGTTGTAGTGTATCTTAGGTTTGATGGTATAAGACTTGTGTAGCTTATTTTAGAGTGTGTGATATCTCTCAATGAGATAAATAACTTGTTTGGTTGTACAAAATTATAAAATTGAATAATATTTTATATATTTGAAAATGATTGACATCCCCGAGAAAGGGTCATTCCAAAATGTTTGGCTTCGCATTATAACTTTGCTAAGATATATGAGGAAGGAGAAGCATAAACCAAATCGTGTCTTTCATTGTTCTTTGGATCCCAATGATAAAACCAAAATTAAAAATTATTATAAAAAATCCAAATTCATTAAACGAATTTAAGCAAAAAGTAAATAAAACATACATAAGTTAAAATCATGTATATAATTCAAATAAACTTAATCAATCCAAAAATATAACATATGTTAACATGAGAAAATTGAAAATTCTCCTTATTTTACTCTGAGAATGGACCAATTTTGTGCATATGGAAAGAAAAATGACCTTCAAATTGCTAACAACAAGAATAAAACCTAGAAGCCAAAGTTGTGGAACTCACTGAATTTGGCTTTGAGGAAGATAAATCGAGGCAAGGGTAGGTGGGGAGGTTTTGGGAGAAAGGAAGAAATGGAGTATGAAACGGCTATGGGAAAAATAGGGTTTTGAAGTGCTTTTATATGAAAGTGGCATATGAGAGTCACTTTTAATTTGAATTACATATCATACCTGGAAATGTGATTCACAATAAATATTTATCCTTAAATGCACTACGAGCCTTGCTGGTCTTTGCTAATTGAAGCAAATTAAAATTAATTTACTTTACAAATTTATCAAGACTTATAGTCTTGTAATGATGATAGACACACACAATATGATGTACCTGATATGTTTCCTATTAAGTAATTTTAATCATTTTCCCATATGTGTCAACTTGCTAATTAATTTGTGCTTTTATTACAACAAAATCTCTCCCTATTCAAAAAATTAATTACATTTTAATTTGGATGGCATATATATCATTACTAACATATCCTTTTTAAATATTTGTTGAATTCTATACATTGTACTAATCCATAAAACACCTTTACCATAGATGACACAAAATAAAATTTCACAAAAATAGGAAAGCCTGGAATCATAAAATGAGATTTCAAATATAAAGGGCGTTTTGAAATGGTACTCTTGAAAGAAAACACACACACACATATGACTATATATACATATGTCAATATGTACAAATAATCACATTTTGTCCCTCACAAGTTTTAACTAAGACCAACAAATTAAAGATGTACACACCAGTTATGTTTCTACAAATTAAACTAGAATAACACAAGTTTTATAAAGTACCACTTCAACCATAGGACATTCTCTCTTAAAACATAAAACAGAACTAAACCGGTTTATCTTAAACGGAAAACATGGGAATTTGGATTAGAAAAGTGATTTCAAGTTGGAGGAAAACTACTCCTAAGTTTCAGCCTAATTATAAAAAACTCTAGTTATCTTTCAAAATTACAAATACCTCTTAAAGTTTTATAAACGCCTCCTTATAATTAAGATTTGTATTAACTCTAACTAATATCCCTCTCTTGAAGGTGCAACTCGAAAAGAGAAACAAATATCAAGGGGGCGGTGTTTGTAATTTTGAAAATACCGGAGTTCTTTGTAATTAGAAAAACAATAAGAGTAATTTTTTATAATTAACCAAAACTATATAAAATATCCATCATTCTACTATTTATTGTCGTCATCGATGTAGAACGACTTTAGCTTTAGATTCAACTTCTCTCTTCCTTATCTCTTCTTCTAGTTCAGTGGAATGATATTTCTCAAAGACTGGAGATTTACCTCAAGTTTAGAATCATCCATTTCCATTATTTCAAACACGAGAAAATCGCCCTCAACAGATTATGTTCACACACCACCTTGCCTCCATCGTCAGAGCCAAATGCCTTTTTTACTTTCTTTCCCCATAAAAATATATCTCATAAAGTTTTCCAAAAATCTCATTTTTGTTCGGACATTGTTGATGGCAATATTGAATTCACTCGAGTTGGAAAATTAAATCATAAAAAGGTAAAATATAAAATTAATACATATATTCTTACTAGGAAATATGTCGTAGACAAAATTGAATGAGGTAAGACTCATACAAATTGAGATTGTTAACAGTTTACAACATTTTAGTGCTTTTTTTGGATTTAAACCATTTTAATGCATATTATGCACTATTTTAGTGCAAAGTCATTCACTTTCCAAATGGTTTGCATAAATTCCACACAAAGAAATAATATTTCATAATATTCAATTTTATGCATATTTTCATACACTAAAATTATTAATTTTAAATAAAAAAAGAAAAACTTAGTGCGCACAACTACGTATAATATTGCACTATCTCTAGCGCAAAACTTTCACATGTACAAAATTAAAAGCACATTGTGATGCAGTTGATAGAGCAACTGTTTCCTCCAAATTGAAGACTAATCAAATGTAAGATTTATAACTAATTACCATATGACAAAGAGGTCTAACTGCAAATTTCGTTAGACACATGTCGAAGAATGGTTTATCCCCAGAAAGAGGCATCACCCCATCATCCTCTCTTATATCAGATTTATCAGAGATCTTTGCAGCTTTCGTTGTAGATAATTTATCCCCTGATTCATTATCTAAAACATTTTAAAAGAAAAAAATAAATAAGTCACCAAACAACTATTTCACACAAAAGACTTCTATAAGTATCAAATGATGACCTTTAAAAGTTTAACAACTCTTAGTTCAATAATCTTCTTTTCTTTTTCTTTTTTGAAGCTATTTTAAGACGTACGATTTGAGTTCCTCACGATTTTAGCTATTGCTCCATCCTTAGTACAACCTCCTTCATCTCCGCAAGGCACACACATAAAAAAATTGAAAAAAATTAAAGTTGTAATAAATAAAAATTCATGAACATTGAGTTCACAAAAGAGACATATAAAAAGCAATAATGACAACTATTCCAAGTGAATTTCAATGTGTTAGTGATTCTCACAAGAGTAGATGATCCATCTTTTAACACATGCAATGTGTATTTTTTGAAGTACAAAAGAGAAGGATATTGAACAATAGGATTTACTGAAAATACTTCTCAAATCTTGAAAATGGGAGAAAAAAGAAAAAAAAGTAAATTCTAGAGTTTTTGCGTTCACATGCAACTCATTACTCAAATAAGGTTTTCCGAACAATTTTGGAAATTTCGTCGAATTGATTACTAAACCATAGAGTTTTTCAAGATCTGAGCGATTTTTGGAATTAAATTTGAAAAAGACTAATTTTGTCACACCCTTATAATTAAAGACTATAATTGCGATTTAAACCGGTTTTGTAGACATACCAATTATGGAAAATTAAGGTATTCTTCACCCAACTTGATATTTTGTGATATATAGTTATGAGGAGAATAAAATTATAAATGAATTTAATATATAATGCAATAGAAAATGGTATCCGATTTTGATTCTATTGTTAAATATGGTTTGTCATCAATTAAAGGAGTTATGCATATTTTCACATACATAAAAACATAAAGTTAAATTTTCATATATCTCGACAGTCATAAAAGTGTGAAACGCAAAAAAAAATACCTTTTGCTATCCCAAAAATGGTGTGAAGATTATTCCAAGCTTCCTTGGCAGTTGTAAAGCATCAATAATCATCATGAAAATGGTGGGTGAAAGAGATTTGTGAATAAGAGATAGAGTTGTTGTATCATTCATCTTGTTTTGTTTTAGCAAATGCATATCACTATCATTGAGCTTTTCTCCTTGTTGGGGCTTTTGTAACATTTTTCAACCAAATGCCACAACCCTTCAAATTAATTGTCTTTTCATCTTTTTGGACCAAATTGGGTAAGCTGTCCATATAATGTTTCGATAGTGAATTTGGAGCTTGAACCAGCCATTTTTTTTCTTGTTCCTGCAAAACAAGTGTAAGACAAAGAAGATGGTGTTTATTTTTTTAAGCTATCTAAAGGTTTACTTATATGGTGTTAATTTTCTGATGTATGAAGAAATTGGTAAGGGCATGTTTGGTTGACTTCTTCAAGAAATCAACCTTTCCATTTACTTCCTAATCACTACTCAAACATTATCTTATATTTTCCGATGTATTTTTTTTATTATTACACATATTTCCATTCACTTCCAAAAACTTGTCCCAATCAATACTAAACAAAAATGCCTTAAGTTTGTCTTTTTTGATAAAATACTACACACAATTAAACTAAAGAATACTAAAACATAAAACTACAAAATGGTAAAAATTAAATAAAATTACATATGTAATATATTTATCATTTATAAAGTAATATTAAATAAATAAAATAAGAAATCTTATAGAATATTCATTTTTAGTGTAGAAAGTGGTGCAAACTATTGAACATAGAAGTCACAGATTCTACACGGACTAGTGCGGTTCTGTACTAAAGTGGTGTGCAAATTCTTGGAGATTCTCTAAATATTTAAACAAAATGTATACATATGTGCATGTATTATGGATGATGTGGTAGTAGTTCGAGGACATGACAAATAAGTAAAATGATGAAAAACAAAATCGTCGTGAAAGAACTTTGCAAGAACTAACACACACACACCTTTGCACGCACACACACACACACACACACCTCGTCTTAAACTGTTGGGTAAAACCCGATTGGTGTATCTGCGAATGGTCAAAAGCAGTTGAGCGAGTAGCAGTAAAATCAAGGCGTCGAGGCGAAAGTTGGACTCTTTCTCTTTAAGGCGAGATTGCCCGCTCACGGTGCTTTACGGAATACGGTGTCGTCTCCCCCAAGATACAACGGCAGAACTACTTTGCGATAGTTGCACTACAAAT